>MU667919.1:212560-273543 GCA_026770625.1 Nicotiana glauca
CCCAAAATTAGGGTTTTCAACATGCTAACTCAGATAAAAATAAGGTAAATCAAACGAATATTACCAAACAGACTAAGAAACTTAAATAAAATCCCAAAAATTAGGGTTTTCAACATGCTAACTCAGATAGAAACAACATAAACAAAACACAGTAAAATATGTTGAGAATCGGAGAAGAGATTTGAAATAACTTGATATGAAACCCTAGTTGAAGAATAAAGAGTTTCTGAAAGCAAAAATTAAAGAAACTTCTAGAAAAATGCATAGAAGGTTCACACACACATAGATCCGGAGCAGATCTAGAAATAAATCGAAGGAACCTCAGAGATTAGGGTTTCGTAAGATACCCAGGTGATGAGAAAGGCTTTGAAAACCATCGATCTGAGCAGGAAAGTCGAAGGTCGAACTCGAATAGCCATGACTGGCCGAACAAAGGTTGAAGACGATCGGAGAACAGTTATCGAGCCAAGGCTTGGTCGAAACCCTTCAAGATCTGGTCATAGGACCTTAGAAACGAGCACTCATAAGCCATGAGAGGCTAGTATATGCCTCCGATGAGCCTGAGAAGCCATAGATTAGGGTTTCAGTGAGAGGCTGCAGCTAAGGTTTGAGGTGAGTTGAGAGGGAGTTGAGAGAGGAGGGGATTCAGAGGCGGCGGTCGAGAAAAAATGAGATAGGGTTTAGGGGTTGTTTGAATTAAAAAGGAAAGGGAAAAGGCGAGCCGTTGATTAGGGTTTAGGGAAAAGGGGTTGTTTAGATCAACGGCTGGGATTGAGCGGGTTAAATAGGGACCGGGTTGGGTATGACAGGAAAGGGGTATGGATCGGGTTGCAAGTGGTAATTGGGCTGGTATTTTGGGCTCAATTTGGGTTTAATTGGGGATTAAATTGATGCTATATTTGCAATTGAAATGGCTATGTGTTAAATAGCCGATTTTTTCCTCTTTAATTTATATAAAAATAGTTAAAAAATGATTTTAAACAAATTAAAAGTACTGAACTAATTAATAATATATAAACATTAATCTGAAAATACTGAAAATAATTTTATAATTGTAAAATGTCATTAATCGTAATATAGGCTATAATTGCAATTGTATGCAATTTAGCTTTAAAAATGTCAAATAAATTTGTAAAAATTTGCAAAAATTACATTAATTATATTTTGGTGTAAATATGAGAATAAAATAAGTTGTTCACCAAAAATAATAATTTTAGGAATAATTATTGGATTTTATTATATTTAAAAAAAGCAATAAATTGGTTTAAAAATTATTAAAAATGCCAAAACTCTTGAGTGTGCTTATATATGCACAAATATGCTATTATGGAAGTATTTTGGGTATAAAAATACTTAGGGGAAAAATTGGATATTAACAGCTGCCCCTCTTTACCCGGGAAGGATGAAAGAGTTGTCGGGTAAAGATATGACGGCCAATTTTGACCGGAAGCGGCGATTTGAAAAGAATTTGACCGAGCTTTGATTTCTGAGCTGCCTACATATCCCTTGTTTTACAAGAATCGGGTTGTATGTAGTTCAGGAACCATTGACGGAACATGACGATGGAGATTCGAAAGAAACGGATACGATGTTTAGGTGGCAAGAGGTATTTTGAAACTTGATCGACTGCGAGGACTGGAGCGGGATCGCTCCTGCTAAGACGACCATTGCTAGCTGGTGTACCTATAAGTGAGTAATACGGGCACATATCATGCATAAACTTAAACGTGATACAAGTTCCCGTTGGACCATGAATGTTGTCTTTAGACGATTAGGATGACGTCCTCGGACCATGATGTCCTGGGCCATGAAGTGCAAAATTAAAGGATTTGCAGGCTATGAAATGTTGTTCTTGGGCTATGACAATGGCGCCTCCGAACCATGATGCCCTCGAATAGTTTGGCGCTATTTCAGCCCATGAGATGCAAGATTTTGCGGTATTTCAGCCGATACAAAAACGTAAATGGCGATATTTCAGCCGACAGAACTTTAAACAAAGCTGCGATGTTTCAGCCAATGCAAAAGTAAAATGGCGATATTTCAGCATACAGGACTTTAAATAAAGCGGGCGATGTTTCAGTCAATGCAAAAGTGAAATGGCGGTATTTCAGCCGATGCAAAAACGTAAATAAAAGTGGCGATATTTCAGCCATGCAAAAGTGAAATGGCGATATTTCAGCCGGCAGAACTTTAAATAAAGCGGCGATGTTTCAGCCAATGCAAAAGTAAAATGGCGATATTTCAGCCGACAAGACTTTAAATAAAGCGGCGATGTTTTAGACGATGTAGAATTTAAATAAAGTTTGGCGATATTTCAGCCGATTGCAAGACGTAAGTAAAGGTGGCGATATTTTAGCCATGCAAGAAAGATAAAGTGGCGGTATTTCAGCCATGCAAGTGGAGGTAGATCTTAACCTCGGAAGGCAGAAAGGTAGCCTTATGTAGATAATTCAGGATGGAGACAGTGCTTAGTGTCGAAAGGTAGAAAGGTAGCCTTATGCAATGCAGATAATGCAGGATGGAGACAGTGCTTAGTCTCGAAAGGCAGAAAGGTAGCCTTATGCAATGCAGATAATGCAGATGGAGACAGTGCTTAGTCTCGGAAGGCAGAAAGGTAGCCTTATGCAATGCAAAAATGTAGATGGAGACAATGCTTAGTCTCGGAAGGCAGAAAGGTAGCTTTATGCAATGCAAAAATGCAGATGGAGATAGTGCTTAGTCTCAAAAGGCAGAAAGGTAGCCTTATGCAATGCAAAAATGCAGATGGAGACAGTTCTTAGTCTTGAAAGGCAGAAAGGTAGCCTTATGCAATGCAAAAATGCAGATGGAGACAGTGCTTAGTCTCGAAAGGTAGAAAGGTAGCCTTATCCAATGCAAGAAAATAAAAGGATGGATAGTAGTGAGATTTCTTCGCTAATAGCTTATTACGATATCGTGACTGAGGGGGAGGTTGTGTACGGATAGCGATTACGAATAAGTGATGATTCGGAGAAGTTGCATTCTTGGGGAAGTATGCGTACATAAATATACTTAGTGATATTGTAAGTCGAGTGCCTACATCCAAAGAAAAATCGTGAGTTCCGTAAGGGGGGAAGGTTAGTTCGTTTTCCCCTATCTTTTGGTGTTGCGTATCATTGGGGTAGCATTGCTAAACAACAGCAATTTGAACAATAGTTATGCATGATTTAGTAAATATAACATAAGTACAAAATAATTTTCTTTAGATGAACCAACGACTGCGACGTGGTTCAAGACATTGCAACCTCTCCTGCTCCGGAATTTTAAGGGTCTTCCTCAAAATTCTGCCGCAGTTTGCTGGGCTGGCACTTCTGACGGTTGCACTGAACGGTTGAAAAATTAACTTCAAAATTTTGAGGGTCCTCCTCAAAATTCTGCCCCAATTTACTGGGGCAGCATTCCTGGCGATGAGTGGCTGACAACTAACTTCGAATTTTGAGGGTCCACCTCAAAATTCTGCCCCAGTTCCAATAGCATGGGGAAATGAAATTTTTTATTAAATTGTGACCGAACCCATAGGGCTGCCTACGTATCCCCTCTTAACGGGAATTAGGTCAGGCGTATTTCAAATTACATTATAAAGGGAATCATAAGTAGTTACACATAGTATCGTTTCACTGCATCTGAATTGATCAACTTTGGCCAAACTTCTCCATCCATCTCTGCAAGAATGAGGGCTCCTCCAGTTAGAACCCGGTGAACCATGTACGAACCTTGCCAGTTGGGAGAGAATTTCCCCTTGGCTTTATCTTGATGTGGGAATATTTTCTTCAACACCAGTTGCCCCGGTGTAAATTTCCTTGGCTTAACTCTTTTGTTGAAGGCTCTGGACATTCTGTTATGATACAACTGACCGTGGCAAACTGCATTCATCCTCTTCCCATCTATAAGGGCTAGCTGCTCGTAGCGACCTTTTACCCATTCTGCGTCATCCAGCTCTACTTCTTGTATGATTTTCAAAGAGGGAATTTCTACCTCGGCGGGGATGACCGCTTTTGTACCATAAACCAGCATGTAGGGAGTTGCTCCGGTCGATGTGCGGACCCTGCTGCGGTATCCCAGCAAGGTGAATGATAACTTTTTATGCCATTGTTTGTGACTTTCGACCATCTTCCTTAGTATCTTCTTGATATTTTTGTTGGCTGCTTCTACAGCTTCATTCATTTGATGCATGTAGGCTGTAGAGTTTTTGTGTTTGATCTTGACTGTCTCACACATTGCTTTCATCAAGTCGCTATTGAGATTGGAACCATTATCAGTGATGATTGATTCCGGAATTCCGAATCGGTAAATAACACGGTTACGGATGAAATCTGTCACAACTTTCTTAGTCACTGCCTTGTATGACGCTGCTTCAACCCATTTAGTAAAATAATAAATTTCCACTAGGATAAACATGTGCCTGTTTGATGCGGCAGGCATGCTAGGTCCAATGACATCCATTCCCCAAGCGGTGAATGGCCACGGTGAGCTTGTTGCAGTAAGCTCGTTTGGAGGCACCTTTATCATGTCTGCATGTATCTGACAGCGATGGCACTTGCAAACATACTGGATACACTCTGTTTCCATAGTCATCCAAAAATACCCTGCTCGGAGTATCTTTTTTGCTAAGACAAAACCATTCATGTGCGACCCGCAGGTCCCTGCGTGCACTTTGTCCAATAGTCTGGATGCTTTTTTTACTTCGACACACCTTATAAACCCAAATTGGGAGTCCTCTTGTACAGGATTCCTCCACTGTGAAAGAAGTTGATGGATAACCTCCGAAGTGTGCGCTTCTGAGTGGCGTTGGCAAGTTCTGGGTATTCTCCCATTGTCAAGTACTCTTTGATGTCATGGAACCACGGTTTTCCGTCTGCTTCTTCCTCAATATGAGCACAGTAGGTTGGCTAATCATAGATCTTTACTGGGATGGGATCAATGAAATTCGTGTCCGGATGTTGGATCATGGATGACAGAGTAGCTAATGCGTCAGCAAACTCGTTCTGGACCCTGGGGACATGTTGAAATTCTGTCTTTGTGAATCTTTTCCTTAACTCCTGTATGTGATGCAAGTAGGGGAGTATCTTGGAGTTATTGGTTGCCCACTCTTCTCGAAATTGATGGATGAGATGGTCTGAATCCCCGATCACTAACAACTCCTGAATGTTCATGTTGATGGCCATCTTGAGCCCCAGGATGCAAGCTTCATATTCAGCCATATTATTTATGCGAGGGAACCTGATCTTGGAGGATACTGGGTAATGCTGGCCGATTTCTGATACTAGGACTACTCCTATGCCAACTCCTTTGAAATTTACGGCTCCGTCAAAAAACAACCTCCAACCATCGTAGGATTCAGCAATATCTTCTCCTACAAAGGACACTTCTTCATCAGGAAAATAAATTTTCAGGGATTCGTATTCTCCGCCAACAACATTCTCGGCAAGGTGATCTGCTATGGCTCGGCCCTTGATTGCTTTTTGAGTCACGTATACAATGTCGAATTCACTTAGCAGGATTTGCCACTTGGCGAGCTTGCCAGTGGGCATGGGCTTCTGGAAGATATACTTCAGCGGGTCCATCCTTGATATGAGATAAGTAGTGTAGGCACAGAAATAATGCCTCAATTTCTGAGCTACCCAAGTCAGAGCACAACAGGTGCGCTCCAATAAAGAATACCGAGCCTCGTACAGGGTGAACTTCTTACTGAGATAGTAGATTGCTTGCTCCTTCCTCCCCATTTCATCATGTGGTCCCAGAACACAACCGAATGCTCCATCCAAAATTGTGAGATAAAGCAATAGAGGCCTTCCTGGCTCGGGCAGAACCAAGACTAGTGGAGTTGACAGGTATTCCTTGATTCTGTCAAAGGCTTTCTGAAAATCATCAGTCCATTTAGTGGCAGCATCTTTCTTCAGCATTTTAAAGATGGGTTCACAAATGACCATGAACTGAGCTATGAATCGATTGATATAGTTGAGTCTTTGCAAGAAACTCATTACGTCCTTCTTGTTCTTTGGCGGTGGCAATTCCTGAATGGCTTTGATTTTTGATGGGTCCAATTCTATTCCCTTGATGACTCACGATGAAATCCAGTAATTTTCCAACAGGAACCCCGAATGCACACTTGGCGGGATTTTGTTTCAGATTGTACCTCCTCAGTCTATTGAAGAACTTTCTCAGGTCTTCCATATGATCAGTGGCTTTCTTGGATTTGATGATGACGTCGTCCACATATACCTCAATCTCCTTGTGTATCATGTCGTGAAAGATAGTAGTCATAACCCTCATATAGGTGGCTCCAACATTCTTCAACCCAAATGGCATCATTTGTAACAATACATTCCCCACGGCGTGATGAAAGCCGTTTTCTCTGTATCTTCCTCATCCATCCATATCTGATGATAGCCGGCGAAACAATCAACAAAATACTACAACTCATGCTTGTCGCAGTTGTCAATAAGAATGTGTATGTTTGGCAAGGGGAAGTCATCTTTGGAACTGGCTTGGTTAAGATCCCGGTAGTCGACACAGACTCTAACCTTCCCATCCTTCTTTGGTACCGGCACGATGTTGGCTAACCATGTCGGATACTCCACTACCCTGAGAACCTTGGCTTTGACTTGCTTAGTAACCTCTTCTTTGATTTTCAAACTCATGTCGGGCATGAATTTCCTGAGCTTCTGTTTTACCGGGGGGACAGGTTGGATCTGTTGGCAGTTTGTGAGCTATAATGGACGTGCTGAGACCGGTCATATCATCATACGACCAGGCGAATATGTCCTCATATTCCTTTAAAATTCTGTATATTCTTCATTTTCTGACGGCAAAAGGTGAGAACTGATGCGAGTTTCTTTGACATTTCCTGTATCTCCCAAATTAACGACCTCGGTTTCTTCCAGGTTAGACTTAGGTCTATTCTCAAAATCCTCAACCTCTCTAATGACCTCTTCAGGTATTTCATCTTCTTCTGAGTCTATGTCCTTTTGTTGCATTGTTTCGTTGCAAGTCACAATCGTTGGTTCTTCATCAAAGTAAGTAATAGTAATGCTGTATAAAAATAGAGTAAACGATAGAGAAAATAATAAGATCGAGATATATGATAAACTGAAATGCTTAGATTAAATTCATAATTGTTTGAAACATCGGAGCTCTTTTCGAAATTAAAGACAATGCGGAAAGAAAATCAACTGGTAAATAAAAATAAAATGAGATGCATGGTGCTTTTGTTTAGCCTTGCTACCCCGAAGCCTTCTGGGCCCTAACGGTTCTAATTGACCAATTGCTGAGGCGGTCTCCTCGGTTTACAGCTTGTATGGAAGGGCCTTCCTCCTCGAAAAGAACACAACAGTCCATATCATCATCCTCCAGAAACAGATTCTTCATGGCTGCCAGCGCTTCATCTTCCTCTGACCCATATATAGTATCTGCTGGTTGGAAGGTTTGCTCCAGGCTACGTATCAGAAGCTCTAATGGATAGTAGGGGCCGCGTCATGGTGGTGACCAGCTCTGGAATTGTTCCCAAGTATAGTTATACCCTAAGCCAAATGTAGTACCATGCTTCTTTAGTTTGATGGGCTTAGTGATCCCCTGGAGGTTTTTACCGAGTCCCTTTCCAGGCTCGTTCCCACACCAATTCAGGATACTTTCGATCTTGTTATCCCACCACTTATCCTTATCTACAGCGTTGACCCTTTCGATGTGGTGGTATATTTTTCCACCTATTCTCCTTCTGCCTCCAATCATTGGGATGGTCTGGCGACTATATATAGGGTTACTACCATCGCCATGAATAATCACCTCTTGGTGATTCCATTCGAACTTCACTGCCTGATGCAGGGTCGATACTACGGCTCCAGCAGCGTGGATCCAGGGCCGTCCTAACAGTAGGTTGTAGGATACCGGGACATCTATTACTTGAAAGTTGACGTCGAACCATGTTGGCCCCATTTGTAAGCATAGGCTAATCTCTCCAATAGTAGATCTCTGGGACCCATCGAAGGCCTTGACATTGATAGCCCCTTCTTTGATCTCGTGCAGGTTTTTTCCCAAAGTTCTAAGAGTTATCAGTGGACAGATGTTGAGGCTGGATCCTCCATCGATCAGGACTCTAGTGATGAAATAATCCTCGCATTGCACGGTGATGTGCAGTGCCCTATTGTGGCTAAATCCTTCCGGCGGTAGCTCATCTTCATGGAAGGTGATTTTATGGCTCTCCAGCACTTGCCCTACTATATTTGCTATTTCACCTCCGGTTATATTGCTGGGCACATAAGTTTCGCTCAGTATCTTCATCAGGGCATTTTTGTGAGCGTCAGAGCTCTGCAGAAGAGCTAGGATAGAGATCTGTGCGGGTGTTTTGTTCAACTGCTCAGCGACCGAGTACTCCTTAGCTTGTATTTTTCTCCAAAGATCGTTGGGCCCAGTTTCAATAGGACGTCCCGAGGCTTGCTTACCGGGCTCAGCTAAGTGTTCTAGGGTGTAAACCCTCCCTATTCTAGTCATCCCTTGCACGACAATTGTTTCTTCTGTCTTGGTCTTCCCTTTCCTCCTAGCTTCGGCAGTGTAGTCCCATGGTATGACATTTGAGTGGAACGGTGTTATGTTTGACGTTGTCAAAGGAATAGGTACCCTTGGTAGTAACACAGCAACTTCGAAGGGTGCAGGTGCTTTTGGAACTCCAAATTCAACCTCAATTGGCCCGGGCGCCTTTGCAGAAGGAGGCGCTTCAAATTTGAGAGGTATAAACATGTTTACTTCATCGTGCCTGGAGGGATGATTCTACACAACAATTGGATTAAGTGTAACTGCTGATTTCTTTGGTTCATCACCTTCATCAATCAAACGTATCGACCCTTTGGGGTCTCAATCATCTTCGATCTCGATCATGTGAATCTCCACCTTTGTGGTCAGGCATAGGGTTGTTGTGATCGTTAGGGGTAGGCTCCTTTTCTATGATGACTTTATTATCAATCAGGGTTTAAATCTTGTCCTTCAATGAGCGGCACTCGTCAAGGGTGTGTCCCTTCATGCCGGAATGATACGCACAGGTCTTATTAGGGTTGACCCAATGGGAAGGATTTTTTGGAGTTTTGGCTGGGATAGAAGTGACGTAACTAGCAGCTTTAAGTCTCTTGTACAGCTGGTCAATTGGTTCAGTGATGGCCGTGTATTGTCTGGGAGGTCTGCGGTCAAAATTTGGCCTGGGTCTAGGGAAATTTTAACGGGTGGGAGGTGATTGGTAGTGAGAGGGTTGAGCATTATAAGCTTGATAAACAGGTGTTGGTTGAGAGTATCTGGGTTAGATGGTTTGATATGTGAGAGGTGTAAAGGATTGGTAAATGGGAGATGGATTTTGATAGGAGGGTGCGGGTGCTTGGTAATTCGGGATGGGCTGATGTGTAAGTGGAGGTGATGGGTAAGTGTGGTATTTTAGTGGTGATTTGGCTCCCTGTGCGACCATTACGGCACTCACATCCTTCTTCTTGGACGTGCCACCAGACTGTAAAGCCTTATTAGTGGCCTGTAATGCTTCAAGATTAGTAACCATACCATTATTAATGCCCTCTTCGATTCTTTCTCCCAATTTGATGATATCGGAGAACTTCTGACCCTCGATCAGCATCAACCTCTCGTAATATTGGGGAACCTGGGCCCGGACGAAGAATCTATTCATCTGTTCTTCTTCTAGGGCCGGTCTGACCTTTGCAGCTTCTGACCTCCAACCAGTAGCATACTCGCGGAATGTTTCGGTCGGCTTCTTCTTCAAATTCTGTATGTAGAATACATCGATGCATTTTATGTATTGAATCGGAATCTATCCATGAAATCCAAGGCCATGCCTACCCAGCTTGTCCATTTCTTGGGGTCCTGGCTGATGTACCAGGATAAAGCATCTCCCTTCAGACTTCTCATGAAGAGCTTCATACGGATCTTCTCATCCTTTCCGACTCTAACCAGCTTATCGTAATATATCCTCAGGTGGACTCTGAGATCTCCTGTTCCATTAAATATTTTGAACTTGGGAGGTTTGTACCCCTCCGGAAGTTCAACATCTGGCTGAATGTAGAGGTCTTCATAATTTAACCCCTCGATACATTTGTTACCTTCCACGCCCTGAACTCGGCTGGTTAATTTCTTGAGTTCTGCTGCTAAGTTCCTGATAAGGGAGTCTTTGTAATTAGACTCGGGTGCATTTGATATTGGTTGAGTTATAGCGGGTTACAGTATCCACGTAAATAGGAGTCTTATGGAGATAGTCATTTGTGGTGTTCAGTGGCTCGGGAATGAGTAGTGGAGTGTTGTTGGGAGTGTGGCATGTGTTGCAGTGTTGAGTATAAGTGGGTTGTATCTGTGGTTGTGGGGTGTTTTGTGGAGGTGCGGGATTCTGGGTGTTGACATCAGGAGCAGTGAGAGAAAATGACAGGTTCGCCAAATTTCAAACATGATCCAGTTCTTCCCGGAATTTTAACAATTTTTGCTCAAGTTGGGTAGCAGTTTCCTTAGCAACCGGGGTACCCTGAGGAATCTCAATCTCCTTTCTGGTGCTTGGATCTCCCATTCTACCTTTATTCTTGTTCCGGATAGGACTCGGATGAGGAGAAGGTGGAGGGCCCTTGGATCTTATGGAGTATGACGGTGGTGCTAGAATGCACGAACTAACCTTTGGGGAGGGGAATAAAAAAAAAAGAAAAACAAAAGGTAATAAGTTAGTGTGGGTTATGAGGAAAAATATTTCAGTATTTAAACACATTGTGCGAAAATGTAAATCGCGTCCTAGCTTTGGTGCCTCGTTGTGCCCGAGGAAGGCCTAGCGACAAATAGTTTTGGAGAACTTATAATGCTAAATGCCTCATTTTATTGATAAAAATTAGACAAATCCAAAATGACTCTAAATAATAGAAAGTAAGATATCACTATTGGCCATTGGCCTTATTACATTAAAATAAAGAATAAAAGGACTCCTAACTACTTGGTCCCAGAAGGACCTTCCCTAGAAGGACCTTCCCCAGTTTTGGCATCTTCGTCTCCCTCGAATAGCTTCACCAGCTCATGTAGTCCTAGCAGCAAATAAGCTTGGGCCAAATGTCCACCCGCATTTCCTTTAGCATTTTGACAATATTCAATTCTCTTGATTAATTTTCCTTCCAGTTCCACTAGACCCCGCTCCAAATACCCTAGTCGCTTGTTGGCACTGACAGCCATATCTTTCCACTCCTTGATCAACTTCTAATGGGCTTCTTGTATTTCTCGGTGCTCACTTTCACATTCTCAAATTCTCTTGCGCAGTTGATTATACTTAACCCGTGCTTCAGCGTGCTCGTCGATAATTCTGTGACCTTGAACGAACCCGGGATGTCCCATGCCACTTTCTTCTAACCAACCTGAATAGTGCGGCATACAACCGGCGTGATACCTGTCTGGCTCAATAGATTATTTCCCCAAAACAAGTTTGCAGTGCCACAAGTGCTGAGCTTGGCACCTGTGAGGACTATCATCGTCCTAGAAATCAGCCCTGAAATGACTCATTTTGTCAACCCTTGGTATGATTTTCTTTCTTCCAGCCTGCCTCATGGCTCGGAGAGGAACGTAGGGATAAGTTCCTCTCAAACCAATTAGTATGAGAAACGATGCATCTCAGGATCGAACAATAAACTCATCCGTGGGGAACCATTCGACCATCCATTGTACCTGGTCCTCTTTCAGTTTTTCAAATAATTCTACCCATCCTCTGGCGTCCTCTGGCTGAGCGAATATTTTAGGCATATAGTTCATACGCCTTGGCTGGTGGAAGGCGATGTGATCAACTAGTCTCTGTGTAGGATCTCATGTTGGTATTCCCCTTTCTGGAGGTGTTCCATGAGCCATAGCTGAATTAATAAGTTGCAACCCTCAAAATGATAGCCCTTTTGCTGATAGTTGTCCAAGGCACGGTATATCTCAGCAATGATCATGGATGCTGAAAGTCTGCCTACCAATTCCTTCCATCAAAGTCTTGGTTACCATGGTCAGTCTGGTATGGATCATAGCCTTCTTCATAGGGAACACCATCATTCCCAAAAATCAAAACATAAAAATAAAGACCCTTTTATGGACATGCCCCAATGAGGTGATGGCGAACTCATCTGAATAGGTTCGGTATGATTGGCTATGGCCGTACCTGTCGTACAGATAGTTGAATGGGATGTAAGAGTCTTTCAAGCATGTTAAGTCTGGGTTCTTCTTCAGTCCCATCATCTTAAGGAAACCCCTTCCTTTGCGATTCTTTGGCATAAGCAAACCCGGAGTCTCCCAAGGAATACCAGCTAAACCTCCTATTTCTTCGAGCAAAGGAGTCATTTCAAGGTCCCCGAAGCTGAACATGGACTAGTCACTATCCCAGAATAACGTCGCGGCCTCTATGATTCTGTTGTTAGGCTGAATTTCTAGAAGAGAAGGAAAATTCCCTAAGTACTTGCGGACGAGTGTCTGATCACTGGAATGGAGGTCTTTCCACTAATTCAGCAGCCTTGGATGAATGTTGGTTATCATGCCAAATCTGGGGACTTCGTGCCTCATTTTCCACAAAACAAAGTGTTAGGCCCTTACCCCCACCGGACTCGACTATTTAAACCAATAATTAGCATATCAAGCACTTTAGTTCTCCAAATAAATCTACAGAACATAGAGGCGTCCGTTTGGGTTTCAAGGAAACCCGGTGGACTTTGGACAAGGCTTTCTTAATGAGTCATTATGTGGACAACATAACTGACTCGGCTAGGTTTGACCATGATGCATGTACAGTTTAAATGGAGTAAGGTTTCTATTGGGGTATTAGACAGTTACCCTTGAGCGGACAACTCAAGAGGGAAAGGCACGGAACCGTCTACTGCACCACTGATCGACTGGTATTACCACAAATATGCTTTTGCCAAATTTAGGGGGTGATAGTATTGGAAGAGTGAAACTACTCATTATAAGCGTTGCTATAGTATTTGTTTGGCACGAGTGGAATATGATGTTGAAGATGCAGTTTACCAAAATGAAACAAATTGACAAGTATTTTCACGTTCTTACAATAAAGTTTACAATAATTGCTCAAAATTACAACAGCATTGATGGAAAAAGCGGTAAATGAAAGTAATTAAAGAAAAAGAAAAAAAATGAAACAAGTCAGTTTCAAATAACGGTATTAAACAAAAGCAACAAAAGAAAGCAATAAAGTCACATATAGAATGCAATGCTAAAAGCCTAAAGAATCCCCAGCAGAGTCGCCATGCTGTCAATGCCCCCTTTTTTCCTCCCTCCAAAGAGCGAGAAATTAGGTTTACGATATTTGGAAAGACAAATCTATTCCCGCTTGGAAGTTGGGTTTTGGATTTGGAGAGTATCCACCTAATGATTATAGTGCATTAGGACACTTTAAGAAAGAAATTAAGATGAAAAACCAGAGTTCGGGTAAGGGCTAGAAATTATCTCGAGGGGAAGGTGTTAGGCACACCTCAAGATCCACTAGTGTGGTTCCCGGCCATGTTACAATTGTGACTTTAAATACAAAGATAAGCAAGCATTGCAAATACGAGGAAACTTTCACATAGTGGTTGCAAATAAAAAAGTACAAAAGGTTTAAAGAGTGCTAAAACTTAGGAGAAAGTAGTTTTATGATTAAAGAAAAGATACACAAGTAAAGGGGAAGGGGTAAAATAATTGATGCAAGTGACTTAAAAGAAGTAAAAGAGGCGGAAGTTTAGGGGGAAACAATACTAAAATTCAGACAATTAAAAGAAAGATTTTCATAATAGGTGCAAAGAGTAGAAGAAGAGGTTAAAGAAACTGAAAACTGGACAGCTTTTAAAATTCTGGAAAAAGTAAAATAATAAAGAGGGAGGGGGTCCTAGGTTTATAAATCACATGGATCATCCACACAACACCGGTACCCAGTTGTATGCATAGTGTTATCGTGTGATCATCATCTCCATGTCTACCCTTTCCCACCCCGTCAAGGTATTTAAAGCGCGGAATAGTATCGTTACTTATTGCATGCTATTACTCGTCCCAATCCTATCGGTCCTGGAGGCAAATGGACTACTAATCCTAAAGGGAGAGGGTTTTGTGGGCTTTTAGAAGTTTTCAAAGGACAAAATGCTAAGGCGTCAATCAAAAAACACGTAATGCAAACAAAGGGGAAGCAGACAAGCAAACAGGGCTCAAATACACCTCCATAAATCAGATAAAAGTCATAGAGTTTAACACGTCTTACACATACTGATTTGGTCTTAATTTAAATAAAGCGACGAGCGGACTGGTTCAATGAATATTTTTAGACGGAAAGTCTACATTAGGCTCGCTCGAATACAGTTGACTAAACACGATCTGATTGATTAATTAATCCTTTTGTCTAAGTGTTGGTTAGAACTAGGCATGATATCTACTGATTTTAGAAATAATGCAAACTGATTATAGAAAAAGGTTACCAGTTTTAACAGAACAATACGAGTTCAGCAGCTGAAGTAGCTTTTATTCAAACTCGATATTTCTTATAGGCATGCTTTCTATATGTTTACTGATTTTGACACCTTTTCGGACGTTAACAGAAGTTCTATGAATATGGTATCTATATGCAGCTTTTATTATTAACCTATAAACTATTTTCCTGATGACGTTTATACGTGCAGAGATGCGGGAGTCTATAGGCAGTATTTCTATATGTGAATTTGCAGAACAATTAGATGTTGATCCTATAGGCAGGATATCTATGTGTGAAGATGCAGAAAATCAGAATTTAATCCTATAGGCAGGATATCTATGTGTGGAGTTGCAGGAATCAGAAGTGAATCCTATAGGCATGATATCTACATGCTTTATTGCAGAAATTAAGAAGTTAAACCTATAGGCATGATTTCTATATGTGGAGTTGCACAAGTCAGAAGTTAACCCTATAGGCATGATCTCTATGTGTGAATTTGCAGAAATCATAGATAAATCCCTATAGGCATGATGTCTACCTTTAGTGCATAAAAATAAACCCCCCTCTCCTTTTCACTAAATCCCCGAGTTTATACAAGTTATTACAACCCCAAAATAAATAAAACTGGAACTAAAAAATACATCAAGAATCCTCAGCTATATCCGAGCAGCCTAATTCAAACTAAATGCCTAATAGTATGAGATTGAGCCAACTCCGAGATCGAGATTTCCAAGCCCTCTCATCTAGGGTGTTTCAGAGATCCAAGAGATTTCATGAACCCCATGCAGTGCATACACCCAAGATGTTAATTAGAAATTGAGTTGTGCAGTGTGGAAGGACCAGCCCTTATGTGTCCAAGTTCAGAGGGAGCTCAGGGGTCCCAAGGCAAGGCTCACACAAGAGGGGCAGAACCTAAGTTCTAAGAGTGAAGTGCACGTGCAATGAAAAGGGGGTAGGGATGGGAAATTGACAAAGCTTAGGGCCCAAAGGGTCCAATTCACATCCATGGACAATAACTTCAAAATATTGCCATGTTTCTGAACCATAACCTAAAGCACATAAGGGGATACAGGGGTTTGGGATTCATAACAAATGACTGACAAAGTGCACACACATAGAGAAATATTAATTTACAAGGGAAAGAGAACATAGTACAACATGCTAGTGTCATATCTGGATTGCAGAAACATGAGTAGAAGTAGACAGGAATGACAAACTCGAGCAATAAAAGAAAACATGTTGTTGTTGAGGCTTGTAAATTAACTAGGACATACCAGTAGAGAAGCAAAGTGCAAAAAAGGTGAAGCAAACAAGAGTACACAGTCTAGCCTTGACTTTCAGCCGGCTAGACAAAGCAACAGCACAAGTAGCAGTAAAGAAAGAGAGAGTTTTAAGAGTAAGAGTGTATTTTTTTTTTGAACTCGAGTTGTTCGTGTGTAAAGAAAAGAGAATAGTGTATTTATAGTTTTAAAAACGAGTGAAGAATAAGGTAATAAGTAAAGTTTTAACACAAACATGGAAACAATCACTAGTCAGAATCAATTAACACAACACTTCCCTTTAATCAAGGGATTATTGTTCAAACGGATACTAATAGGGTCAAGATAAGGAAAGAAAAATAGTTTGTAAGCAGAATGGTTGTTGCCATAAAAGGAGCAGTAAAATCATACAATGGGTGTTTAAGTCCAAATACAGGATTGTACTTGTTTTTGGAAAGGGTTTAGTAAGGCTAAACAAGGAAAGCGAATAAATTAACCATTGACAGGAGAGCAAAAATCAGAATTTCACGAAAGAAAAAGTTATGAAATCAATTACGAGTTTGAAAAAAATCAATCACAGAAGGAACTCAGTATATAAATGAATGCACAAGTAATAGACATACGAAGCCAAGCTATGGCAAAAGAACATCATATAGTAGTAGCTCAAAAGAAAACACTCGAAGCATGATAGTCAGCTTTCAGTGTTTAACAATAGAGAAGAAGATCAGAAGCATGCAAAGAGTTGAGTGAAAACCATATGAGTTGCACAAACAATTTCAAAGAAATCGAATAGTCCCCAAAGAAACTAGGATTTTCGAAAATCAATCGAGTTTAGAGGAAATAAGCAGATAAACAAATAAACAGATTCAGAATCTCGGATAAGCCTCCAAAAATTAGGGCTTTCACTATGCTAACTCAGGTATAGAAGAAGGGTAAATCAAGCGAATATTAACAAACAGAAACTCAAATAAAATCCCAAAATTAGGGTTTTCAACATGCTAACTCAGATAAAAATAAGGTAAATCAAACGAATATTACCAAACAGGCTAAGAAACTTAAACAAAATCCCAAAAATTAGGGTTTTCAACATGCTAACTCAGATAGAAAACAACATAAACAAAACACAGTAAAACACGTTGAGAATCGGAGAAGAGATTTGAAATAACTTGACATGAAACCCTAATTGAAGAATAAAGAGTTTCTGAAAGCAAAAATTAAAGAAACTTCTAGAAAAATGCATAGAAGGTTCACACACACATAGATCCGGAGCAGATCTAGAAATAAATCGAAGGAACCTCACAGATTAGGGTTTCGTAAGAAACTCGGGTGATGAGAAAGGCTTTGGAAACCATCGATCTGAGCAGGAAAGTCGAAGGTCGAACTCGAATAGCCATGACTGGTCGGACAAAGGTTGAAGACGACCGGAGAACAGTCATCGAGCCAAGGCTTAGTCGAAACCCTTCAAGACCTGGTCATAGGACCTTAGATATGAGCACGCAGAAGCTATGAAAGGCTAGTATATCCCTCCGATAAGCCTGAGAAGCCATATATTAGGGTTTCAGTGAGAGGCGGTGGCTAGGGTTTGAGGTGAGTTGAAAGAGAGTTGAGAGAGGATGGGATTCAGCGGCGGCAGTCGAGAAAAAAAGAGATAGGGTTTAGGGGTTGTTTGAATTAAAAAGGAAAGGGAAAAGGGGAGCCGCTGATCTTTTAGATCAACGGTTGGGATTGAGCGGGTTAAATGGGGACCGGGTTGGGTATGACAGGAAAGGGTATTGCAAGTGGTAATTGGGCTGGGTATTTTGGGCTCAATTTGGGTTTAATTGGGGATTAAATTGATGCTATATTTGCAATTGAAATGGCTATGTGTTAAATAGCCGATTTTTCCCCCTTTGATTCATATAAAAATAGTTTAAAATGATTTTAAACAGATTAAAAGCACTGAACTATTTAATAATATATAAACATTAATCTGAAAATACTAGAAATAATTTTATAATTGTAAAATGCCATTAATCGTAATATAGGTTATAATTGCAATTGTATGCAATTTAGCTTTAAAAATACCAAATAAATTTGTAAAAATATGCAAAAATTACCTTAATTATATTTTAGTGTAAATATGAGAATAAAATGAGTTGTTCATCAAAAATGATAATTTTGAAAATAATTATTGGATTTTGTCATATTAAAAAAAAGCAATAAATTGGTTTAAAAATCATTAAAAATGCCAAAACTCTTGGGTGTGCTTATATATGCACAAATATGCTATTTTGGAAGTATTTTGGGTATAAAAATACTTAGGAGAAAAATTGGGTATCAACAAATGGTAGGTAAGCTTTTGAGATAACTATACCAATTGGATCATATCACTACATAAAATAGAAATTGTGACAGATGTCTATGCAAAAATCACGCCTCACCTGTAGCGACGGGTTTGACACGCCATATGCATGTTTAAAGTAGAATCACGGTCACTATGCATTTGGCATGACTGCAACCCCATTTGACGTATCACCTTATATATCGACCCGTACTCCCACCTCTTAGGAAGGGACAGTAGCCTACTATGTGATTCTTTGAAACAACGGACATATCCTGCCCCATTTTCGTACCCACACGCACACGATAATTTATGAACAAAATGTGACATGTTTTCCTTATTGTTTGTGCATATCGGACGGGGTCGGATTGGGGCTCGGTTTTGACATCCCAATGGGTAAGATGTAAGTTTGACCCACGAGAAACCTAGACGCAATTAACGACGGAGCCGAACACGACCGCCAAACCTGAAATCATCATTCGAGTACAAGGTGAAGCGAGGGACCCTACGGCACCGTTCCTTATTTCACCAACTTACCAGGCCAAGGTAATATGCAATTTCATTTGGGTTTCACTTATCACAATCTCTTGTTGGTTCAAAATAGGAATACGAGCACTTTCACAGATATGCGAACAAGGAACGGGTGCCGCTAAAATACCCCAGGAAAAGGTTTCGTATCATACCACCTTACAAGCAGTGATTGAGCAAAGCCCTCTAAGTCGTACCGTGTTACAAATAACATAAACGGTTCAGTACAGGTTGACTATTAAGAAAATATCCAGTACAGGGGACTCACCCATTAAACGCTCAGTAATCTCCAATGTAAGCAAAGTTAAGCGAACTGGGACTCACCCATGAAACGCGCAGTAATCTCCAATGAAACGCGCAGCAATCTCCAATGAAAGAAAAGTTAAGTGAACTGGGACTCACCCATGAAACACGTATTAATCTCCAATGAAAGCAAAGTTTTGAGAATTGGTACTCACCCATGAAACGCGCAGTAATCTCCAATGAAAGAAAAGTTAAGCGAACTGGAACTCACCCATGAAACGCGCATTATTCTGCAGTAAAAGCAAAACCAAGCACATCGGGACTCACCCCGATGCATGTATAAATAGTACGGGGACATGTAATTTTCTCCAATAAAAATAATAATAAAATGGGTTACAATTCAACCTCGCTAGAATTAACACCTTTACGGCTATTGGCCATCGTCAAACGGGTTAAAATTTGACCTCGCTTGAATTAAACCTTTACTACCACTGGCCATCGTCAAACGGGTTACAGTTAGACCTAACTCAAATTAACACCTTTACGGCACTGGCCATCATCAAACGGGTTACAATTCAACCTCGCTTGAATTAACACATTTATGTCCACTAGTCATCGTCAAATGGGTTACAATTCGACCTTGCTCGAATTAACACCTTTATGGCCACTAGCCATTGTCAAACGGGTTACAATTTAACCTCGCTTGAATTAACATCTTTACGGCTACTGACCATCGTTAAATGGGTTACAATTCGACCTCGCTTGAATTAACACCTTTAAGGCCACTGGCCATCACCAGACGGGTTACAATTCAATCTCGCTCGAATTAACACCTTTACTGCCACTAGCCATCGTCAAACAGTTACCATTGGACCTTGCTTGAATTAACGCCTTTACGGCCACTAACCATCGTTAGACGGGTTACAATTCGACCTCACTCGAGTTAACACCTTAGGATCATCAACCACCGTAAAAGAAAAAAGAAACTTTCAATCTCACTCGAATTTATAACGGGTTACAATTTCAATCTCAGATACACGTCTTTGCCGTCGTCGGCCATCACCTAGTAAAAGTAAAATATCATCTACTCAAATCGACAGACTAAAGTTCAAAATCATTCGAATATAAGTTTGAAATTGACTTCGCCTAAGACGGCAACTCCAAGTTTGACCTCATTCGAATATATGTTAGAAATTGACTTCGCCCAAGACAATTCGACCTCGTTCGAATATATAAGCCAAACTTTTGCTCAAGATAGCAACTTTGAGTTCCACCTTGCTCGAATACATGTGGAAAAATTGACTTCGCCAAAATTGGTGAGTCTGAACTCGATCCCACTCGAATATATAGGTCTGACTTTGCCCAAGGTGGCAAGTCTAAATTCGACCTCGTTTGAGTTAAGGTTGGTTCCGCCTAAGTTGGAAAATCAGAAGTCAACCTCGCCTGAACTCACAAGGTTAGATTCACAATTAAAGATATCAGCGACTCATCACAAAAAAGACTAAAAAAATACACAAACAAAGGCAAAACAACTATTTCGTTCAAATATACATACGCGACAGCCGCACCCTACAAAAGGCTGAAATAGGCCCTCGGGAAAAAGGTAAAAATAAATAACAAAAGAACAAAAAAACTAAGTACAAAGGTTACATCAGAAGCTTCACTCAGCATCATCCCCACCGTCGTTCTCCCTAACATCATTGTCATTATCATCATCATTAGAAGGTAGGCCATCCACTACATCAATGCCCTCACAGGCCTCTGGTGTTGTAGGGTCGTAACGTAGATAGTGTGAGCCTCGCGGGCCTTCACCCGAGCATCTTCAAAGGCAGTCTCTGGAACCCACCTCCCTTAAACCTTTGTATATATCACGTGTGGCCTCGGTATGGACCCATAGCTCATACAGGCAGCGGGAAACAGTGGCGGAAGCAGATTCTTGAAGGGGATCTGAAGCCAATAACTGCGCATTCTCAGCTTCGAGGGCCACAACTCGGTCTCCCAAGATAGAAATATCCCGATCAAGTTCACGAATTTGCTTCTCGATCCGTGCCTCCCTTAGAGTGGTCATCGCTCTCTTGGACTCCTGCTCGGACTTGGGGATGCGGATAGTATCCTCTAGTTCCGCCACCCTCGCCAAAGCCGACACTCGAGAGTCCTCGGCTCTATCCATCTCGGCCACTTTCTTTTCTAGCTCGTCCACCTTCTCCGTCCAATCCACACTCAAATCATCGACCTTAGTAGCATTTTTCTCCAGCTCAGCTCTTAGAGACGATACCTTTGCCTTAAAGTCCTCACACTCCGCGGCAACCCCCTTGCCCATCTCAAGCTCTTTGTCCTTTTGCATGAAGCAGCTCCTCTAGCTTACTACATCTGCGGATATATCACATCAATTCCTCATCTCGCTTCTCCAACTCCTCCCTAGTAGACTGGGTACTGGCGCCTGCTTTGAGCTGCTCGTGCATTTCATGGCATCTGTTATGGTACCGTCGATACTTCTCAGCCATCTTCAAAAAAATTGTGGCCCGTGTCTCGGCCATATGAGCATTCTCGACCTCCAGTATGTAAGTCTAGAAAACAAAATGAAGAAGTTAGTGAAGACGAAGGTCACAAATCAAAGGAAACAAAAAAGGAACTCACCCTTAGGCCCAGCGCGGCCACACCGCATGAAAGCTTGAAGTCGCTGACGTCCTGAAGAGCTCCGCTTTCAGCGGTGGAGCATAGAAAATCAAATTGTGGCACAAAGTCCACCGTGTCATGCATCAAGTTGAGATCAAACGAAATCCCAAGTATTGGGGAAGGGCCTCCCGCTCTTACTACAGTTCGGGTGAAGCCCTCCTCAAACATCCTCATATCCTCTAGGTCAATGTCATACTCGGATTTATAATCCTCAACCATAGCCCCCTTCCTCCTCTCATTGGTAGAGGAGGAGGCGCGGTTCTACCGAGATGTTGAAGGGTCTCCAGAAACAGCAGCGACGGCCTTGAAACTCTGTCTGTCCACCACATTAGCCCCTTAAGCGCTCGCAACGAGCATTTTCCCCACGTCTGGGGTGGCACCACCTCCGACTTCGATCACCGCCGAAGAAAGTATGTCTCTTGAAGAAGTTTTGGCTGGAGAAACCTCTTCCAACACTACCCTTCGTCTCTTCGATGGGGCCTCCCCACTACTAGTGTGGGAAGATTCACCCGCTGAACAGACTGCGGGAGTCAAAATCTATGGCTAAGTAACCTCCAAGCACATAGCTTCAGTCGTATGCGCATACCAGACAGTAGTTCTTGGTACAGGACGGGCAACAACCCTCAACGAAGGACAGGCAGAGGTCGTCGGCTGACGGAATTCGAGTGGAGGAGCCCCCTCCTCCTCACTCCTCTCCGGTATATCAATAAGGAGGTATTAGATTATACAACAACAAGATAAAAAAAATTACGAAGCAGGGAACAAATCAAAACTACAACAAGCCAACTCACCAGTAAGAGGCTTGCGCCCAAACTTCTCATGAAAGGGCGCCCACTCACGAATACCCACCGTGTGGGGGAGAATTGCGCTTACCCACTCGCGAATATCGGCGACTAGCGAGGGAGGTAATCTCTCGGCTACAAAAGCAAAAATAATAAGTCCTCAGCAAAGTCACTAAAAGGAAGATGATCAATGACAATCTTAAGAAAAAAAATCATAAAAGTAAAGGAAAAACTTACAAGCAAAGTTTGACGTCTCTGGAAACCTTGCCTAGTTCACCACAAGGTGCTCTGTTCGCACATAGAATCAACTTTCTCAAAATCGGCGATTGGCCTTATCATCCATCTTCACCACCAAGCTTTTGGTTCCTCGATGCCGCATATGAACCATCGTACCCCGAAGAAAATGAGGGGCAAACATGCGGAGCATGTGCCCAAGGAAAATTCCTCAGCCGGCCAGTTCCGCATACTTAATGAGCATAAAAAACATCTTGTATGCGTACGGAGAGAGTTGAGCCGAGCACACTTCGTAGAAGCGGCAGAAATCCACCACTAGAAAGGAAAGAGGGAGTGTATATCCGATGACGAAGGGGTACACATAAAATGCACAGTAGCCCGGGCGGTGCAAATGTACAATATCCTTCCCTGCCGGCACCATTTCTACATGAGCAGGGATTCCCCACTTAGCTTTGAGAGTTATGATTGCCGACTCATCCATAGTGGAAGGAACGGGTTCAAGTTTATTTCTGGAAGGGTTGATAAAATCAGTCCTCGTCTTCCCCGGATGAGGAACTATCTCGTCCACCATCATAAATCCATCGTCTTCCATCGCCTCCACTCCCTCTTCGAATAGGGATACGTCACTTTCCGGTACTGGAGCAACAACAACTCTATCAGATTGGAAAGAAGCACTAGCAATTTGTCTTTCTTGATTGAACTAAACAAAAATAGTGAAGGAAAAAAGGTAATGGTCACGCCGAATTCTAGCAAAGCAGGAGTATGAAAGACTAGAGAAGGAGGAAGTTTTCAAAGTTCTTTCTTAAACAAATTGAAAAGCGCAGCAATCAAATGAGAGACTCCCCCTATTTATAGGGATATAAATTTCCTGAGCAGGAAATCCAAGAGCCTCCAATCAGGAAATGGAAAGGGCACAGTAAACTATATAGTGCCTGGGAAATGTGCGCCATAATGAATCATAATAAGTATTCATGATGCCCTAAATTGATGCGACAATCCGACTCTGAATTCACATAACGGTCAGATAAAATCCTTGAAGCGTCATATTGCTACCCCACCATAAGAACCTTGTTCATCGAATAACATTTAGATTTCTCCTAACTTTTGAATTAACAGAATCTGCCCATCGAGCTTGCCAAGAGGCGACCCTTACGGGAGGAGGGACTAACTGTATGAGTCAAAAAGTAACCACAAGTGAGTTATCACTAAAAGGAAAGTTAAGGGGTCAACCAAGCCATGGTCGTATCCGCGAGGCATAACAATGACGAGTATCATGGCCACTGCCGAGATCGATCCATTAGAAGGCTTACATGGTAGAACATATGTCGTAATATTTGGGCGAGTAAGGAAGAGTATAGTCATAGAGGGTACGCTTGTTAAAGACCGTTGGATAAAGGGGAAGATTGGTAATATATATATATATGAGAGGGGAAGGCAAGAAAGGAGGTCCTCCATCCGAAAGAAAGAGAGGAACAATGTACCAAAGATGAGAACATAAAAAGATCTCCAACAACGAAGCAAAAGCCAAGACTTTGATTGCAACCCTTTTTAATCATCACTGTTGAATCAATAAAGATCGATCTCATATTCTCAACGACTTTTTCCCTTTTCCTTCTGTGCTCTTACAAATGCAGAACAATATATCAAAGATGTAAGCTTATCATTTATGTTTGATGTTTGTTAATCATCTTAGGGAATGTTATATAATCTAGGCCCCCTTCAATTCTCATATATAAAAAGGCTTACTTCTAGAGTTAATTATACTTAACTAAGATTTATCCTCCATTTTCTTTATTAATTGGTTTAACAAAAAGCTCAAACACTTTTCGGTCAAACAACTTACATCTCTAAAAGTAGAAGTGTCAACATGAGAGGCACAAACCAGAGAAAAAGAAGTGTTTTTTATTACATAATATTCAACCACAACATGATTCACGATATAGGGAAAGTTGTCCATTTTATTTGTTTCATTACTTACTATGGACAGTCACAAACTCACAATGAGAGGCATTGATACAATATAACACTCGACGGCCTAATCTCCTTATACTAAAAGAGTTTAATTTCAATGTACAGATAGTGTATGTCTGCGTCTCCCTTCCATAGGATGTTTGCGTCTTCCGTTGAATCCCAAGCTCCATTCTTCCATACCTTTTTTCTTGAAATGATAATTGGTTAGCGTCCTTTAATGCCTACTACCTAATATAGGGTAGTTTAAAAGTCTTCTCCTTTTTTACTCTACTCTTGAGTTTTACAGCTAGGACTATTAACCTATGTTGGATGGTCATTCCAGGAGAAGTGACGACCAACTAGTATACATTAGTAGTTTTAAATGTAAAGCTCAAGAATAAACTGAAAAAGGAGATGACTTAAAAACTAACCCGCATTAGGTGGTTGGCGCTAAAGGGCGCTAATGTTACGATCCGATAGATCGTTTTGAGTACTAGCTTTAATTTTCATGATCTAAGATCTCTCATAACTTCATTTGATGTTTCTTGATTTGCGTGCGTGATCCGTGTTATTTTTCGAAAAGCTTTTATATGAAATTTTGAAGAAAATAAAAGATTTGACTAAAAATGAGGCTAGAGTTGATCACGGTCAATATTTTAGGTGAACGATCGCATTTTAGCGATTCCGGTAGGTTCATATGGTGATTTTGAACTTGGGTGTATGCCCAAAATTAATTTCGGGGGTCCCTAGGTTGATTTGACTTGTTTTACCAAATGTTAGCAATTTGAATGTTTGAAAATTTCCTAGGTCTGACCGTAGATTTGACTTTATGGATATCAAGTTCGGATTTTTATTTTTGAAACTTGGAATAGGTCCGACTTGCTTTTTGAAACTTGTCTGTAAAGCTTGGTGTAGTTCGGAGTTGTTTAATAGGATTCGGACTCTTGGTTGTGATCTAGAGGTTCTTGAGTTTTCTTTTAAATTTCAAGCATTTTGATGTTTGATTCGTAGTTCTAGATGTTATTTTGGTATTTTAATCGTAAGAGCAAGTTCGTAAGATGTTTTTAGACTGTAATGCCCCAGCCGGTCATTTTGAGTATTTTAGTCACGTTCCCCTAATTATTATCTCATTTATGTTCAATTATGGTTTTGTAACTTGCCGGGGTAGTTGGTTTGGTTCCGGGAATATTTCGTGGTGAGTTGGGACACTTAGTCCCAATATTGGGAAGCTTAACTTAAAAGATCAGGATGTTGACTTTTGTATAAGCGACTCAGGAATGGAGTTTTGATGATTCTAATAACTTCATATGGTGATTTTGGATTTAGGCGTATATCTGGATATTAATTTTGAGGCCCGTATGCTGTTTTGGCTTGAATCAACAAAAGATGGAAAGAAGAAGGTTTGGAAGGTTGGGAGCTTTTACCGAGAGTTAACTTTTTCGATATCGGGGTCAGATTTCGATTTCAGAAGTTGGAATAGGTCCGTTATATCATTTATATCTTGTCTGCAAAATTTGAGATCATTCGGAGTTTGTTTGATATGGTTCGGCATTAGTTTTAAAAGTTGGAAGTTCATTCGTTCATTAGGCTTGAAGCGATGTGTGATTCATTATTTTGGCATTTTTTAATGTGATTGGCAGGTTCAAGTAAGTTAGTATCGTATTTTAGGACTAGTTATTGTGTTTGAATGGGTTCCTGAGGGCCCGGGGGTGTTTCGGATGGTCGTCGGACCATGTTTGGACTTGAGGAGTTGCTGATATTGGATGTCTAGTTTTCTTGTCTAACTTTGTGTGAGGGAAACTACCCATTAGGATTTGCGTTAATTGTGCTATTGTGTTATGTAAAAGCAGGGTACGCAAGGTGACGAAGGGGTATACAGGCTATATGTGGTATTTGACTGATTTAGGCTATTTAGACTTTTTCCACACCTTTAATTGAATTGTCATAACATCTTATATCTCTCAGTATTGATCTACTCTTACATGTGTTAATTTATCCTTACATGCTTCATTTGACATTGTTAATACTTGTTTACTTATCACTTGTTATTTTGTTCTTGTATAATTTAATTGAAGTTATTGTCTTGTCACCTCTTTAATCGTTGAATTATTTTCACTTGAAGTTGTTATCTCGTGGATTATCCTCTTGTTGGGTTATTGGTGCTGAAGTTATAAAAATCATTTCATATTGAGGAGAAGTTTTTAATTATTGCGATATCTTTCTTGTTGAGCAATTCACTTTCACTTTGTTATTGTTGATATTCTTGTACATATTATAGTTGAGTCATGGGTTATTTATTATGAAAATATTGGTATTGTTGACTTTTTGGCAAGGTGTGGTATTTGGAAATTATGATGCGAGTTGTGATTGTGTTGTAACATTGATAGATATTCGGTGGTATAAGGCTAGAAGTTGATACGCATGCGGTAAGATAAGGTTTGTTTGACACGCGTGTTGCTAGTAGGAAAACTACTTGAAGCCACGCGGTGATATAAGGCGGGCTAAAATATGTGTAGCTACTTCAAAAAAATAATTTTTAAAACTAAACGTAAGTCTCATACGGTGATATAAGGAAAGATCGTGAGTGAAATTGTAAATTGTGAAAATGAGACGGTACCTTGGTTGTGATTCTTGTTGCACCTCTCATGTTAAAAAACGTGTTGGTTGAGTAGTGCTTGTTGTTTCTTCATTGTTGTACTTGTAATAACCCTTACATGTCTATTTGTTGTTTTTCTCATGTGTTCACCCCTTGATGCTTTTACCGCTCATATTTTCGTGGTTAGTCTACATTATTAAACTGCTTACTTGTCTTACTTTCTTGCCTTCATTAGTAGACCATGTTATTCCATGTTTAGTTTATTTTATCCCAGTAGGTGTCTTGACCTGGACTCATCAATACTCTACAGAGGTTAGACTTGACATTTACTGGTACCATTGTGGTGTACTTATATTAAATTTCTACATATTTTGTTCAGATCCAGGTACATCCGCCCGTTCCAGATGCTAGTGATTGATCGCTACTATTGGAGACTCCAAGTTTTACATGTACGACGTCCGCAGGCCTCGGAGTCACATTCTGCTATCTCTTATTACTATTTCTCCTTTATTCAAATAGTGATGTATGTTGACATTTTAGAATTTTCTGTAGATCGTGTGACTCAGTCTCACTAGGTTTTGGCAAATACTGTATCATAGTTCAGTAACGAGATCTTTCTGAAACTTATCAGTTTATATCATGTTTTAGTTGAAATTTCTCTTTTATTATCTTGATTTTTAAGCCTATCTAGTCTTACAGATTAGGTGCCATCACGACATCCGAAGATAAAAAAGCAGGGTTGTGACAAGTTGGTATCAGAGTTCTAGGTTCGTAGGTGTTACGAGTCATAAGCAAGTTTAGTAGAGTCTTGCGGATTGGTACTGAGGCATTTGTACTTATCTTCGAGAGGCTACGAAACTAATAGCGAAGTTACACTTCTTTGATTCCTTATCGTGCGAATTTGTTAATTTTGAAATTTAAAATTTTGTCTTTCTATTCTCTCACAGATGGTGAGGACACGCATTGCTGGATTTGATGATCAGACACACGCGCCCTACTAGAGCCGCAAGAGGCCAAGGAAAAGGCTGAGGAGGGGCACATGGCACGGTTGGAGCACCTGCCCGAGCTGCGACTGAGGAGCCAACAGTAGATCCGAATGGAGGACAGGCACCCAAGGCGCCAGTTGTCACCCATGTACTTTAGGAGACCCTAGCATAGTTCTTGAGCACGTTCGGTATACTAGATCAGGCGAGGTTGATTCCACTTGCAGCAGCTACCTGAGAGGAGCTAAGACTTCCGCGGTCCATACCCCAGAGCAGTGAGTCCATGTCGATCAGGTCCCGGAGGTTTTGCCAATGTATCTTGTTGTTCTGGTTCACCCTGAGATTAGGGCAGTGGCATCTGAGGAGCAGCAGCTTAGACTTGAGAGGTTCAAGAAGTATCATCGTCTTACTTACATTGGCCTAGATACCAAGGATGTGCAGGGATTTCTAGAGATGTGCCATCGTATTTTTCGCACCATGGGTATATTGGAGACGAGCAGAGTTTCTTTTACTATATTCTAGCTGTCAAGAGCAGCTAAATAGTAATGACAGGCTTACGAGGAGGGTAGCGCAGCCGATGCAGCTTCACTCACAAGGATTCAGTTTTCAGAGATGTTCTTGAGAAAGTTTATTCCCTAGACCTTTCGGGATGCATGGCACGAAGTTTGAGAAACTTCACCAAAGTACTATGACATTGTCAAAGTATGCCATCAGATTTAGTTAGGGACAAAAGAAAGTGAGAAATAAATATTTAAACTAGCTTGACTAAGAAAGGAGAGATAAGGATATAAACCTGGTGAAGTGTATTAAAGATGATTCTCAACAAAAACTGATAGAAGATAACAAAATCAAGGAAAGATGGAAAAGATATTTTGATTAATTGTTCCACTTGAACCAAGAGGATAGCATTTTAGGCCTTCGAACATATGTGAATGTAAAAGCTTTGGCTCTACCCGTAGAATTAGGCTGATAGAGGTAAAGTATTCCATGAAAAATATGAAGGTTATAAAGGCTTGTGATCCAGAGAATATTCCCATAGAGGTTTGAAAGTGTCGTGAGGAGGTTGGAGTAGTATGGATCATTAAGCTATTTAATGTATCATTAAGCTATTTAATGTCATACTAAAAAGTGGTAGAATACCAAAAGAGTTGAGGAAGAGTACCTTGATTCCAGTCTATAAGAACAAAGGAGATATTCAAAGTTGTGTGAATTATTGTGGTATTAAACTCGTGAGTCATACAATAAAACTCTATAAAAGAGTGATATAGCATTAGACTTAGGGACACGACAAAATGGTAGAAAATTAATTTGGATTTTTTCCCTGTAGATCTACAACGTAGGCTATATTCTTGCGAAAAAGATCGATAAAAACTTATCATGAAAGGAAGAATGATCCAACCACGGTGTTCATTGACCTAGAAAAATTATATGATAGGGTACCACATAAGGTCCTTTATTGGGTGACAGAGAAGATAAGAATTAATATTAAGTATATAAATATTATAAAGGACATGTATGAAGGAGCTGTCACTAGTGTAAAAACAGTATTAGGAGATAAATAGTAGTTTTCCATCATAGTGGACTTATACCAGAGTTCTGCATTGAGCCCCTACTTATTACCGTATTTGCTGATAATATTATGTTAATTGAAAAAATCAATAAGGGTGTCAACCAAAAGTTTGAGCTATGAATAAATAGAGAATAAGGGCTTTAAGATAAGTAAATATAAGACGAGTACATACACTGCAAGTTTAGTTAGCATGAAAAGAGCAAAGTTGAGGTGAGACTAGATGGAAGTGCAGTGCCAAAATGCAAAGAATTTAGATATCTAGAGTTGTTATTTCAAGAAAATAGAATGATAGATGAAGACTTTGCGCATAGGATTAAAATCGAATTGTAGAAATGGAGAAGTGTCACTGCGGTATTATGTGATAGAAGGATGCCTATCAAGGTAGATGAGAAGTTCTATAGGACAACTATAAACTCGGGTATGTTATATGGTAATAAATGTTAGGATGTTATAGCTTAATATATCCACAGGATGAGTGTTGCAAAATGCAAACGCTAAGATGGATGTGCGGCCAGACATGATTAGATAAGATTAAAAATGATCATATTCGTTAGAAGATGCAAGTAGCTTACATTAAGGATGAAATAAGATTAGATCATTTAAGATGGTTTGGTCATATCCTGCGTCAACCTACAGATGCATCGATCCGTAGGTATAAACCTATGGTGGGGAAGGTGTAAAAAGGGATGTGGTAGACCTAAAATTATATGGAAGAAAGTTTTCTCGAAAGACCTACAAATGCTTCGAAACAATGCAGACTTAGCAAATAATATGGCACAATAAAAGAGAATTATTCATATATGTGATATCTACTAATTGGAAATCGGGTTTACACTTGGTAGAGAACTTCTATTATTCTTCTTATTATTATAATTTTTTTTACTTATACTTTTATTTTATTTTGGTAATGATGATGATGAGTTGAGCTAAATGGAAAGAGAAAAGGATTCATATCACCATTCCTAATTTACTTGAGAATGAAGCATAATTGTTATTGTTGTTGATAGTATATAAGAGTAATATTTTTAAGTATGACCTGACAAATAATTGCATATAGTGAATTTAGTTTGATTACACAGTAAATACAATATTATAATCAATTAAAGTACATTCGAAATTTCTTTATACAGTCATTTTATATAAGTTAAAATTTATTTTAATGATGAACATTCAAGAATATGTCTTAGCGATCAATGAAATGCATAAAAACTATGAGAAATCAAAGGTCAGATTTTAACATAGATAAAAAGTACTAGTTGATTTCTTCTGTATCTCCCCAAAACTTAATAGATAGAGTATACTTGTGACAATGAAGAGTAGCAACTATCAAATAATCAAGTGGGTGAAAACTCTAAGAAAACCGTTGTTCATCACAGTAGAGACAAGAAAAGAGTAGCTGAGTTCTTCTCATCTGTCTGAATCTTAATATGCAAATTACACCTGTGACTGTGAAGAGTAACAGCGATCCAAATAGTCTAAGTACATGAGACACCACCGTATATGCATGTTTGGCCAAGCTTATTTTTTGTTCAAAGTGCTTTTTTTTTCAAAAGCACTTTTAGCCAAAAATTGAGGTGTTTGGACAAGCTTTTGGAAGGAAAAAAAGTGTTTTTGAGGAGAAACAGAAAAAAGTAGCTTCACTCCTAAAGCACTTTTTTGAGAAGCATTTTTGAGAAAAATACACTTAGAAGCAGTTTTTAACAGTTTGGCCAAACACTAATTACTGCTCAGAAGTATTTTGCAAACTAATTAGCCAAACACAAACTGTTTCTTATCAAAAGTACTTTTGAGAAAAGCACTTTTAAAAAAAATACTTCTCAAAATAAGCTGATTTTTGCAATTTGGCCAAACGGGCTATAAGTCCCCTACAACCTTTTTGTGTTTAATACCTCTCGTTCCCAAAAGAACAATAAGTTTCAATATCAGATGATTAAAATGCAATCTAGTCCGATAACCAAAAGTGTCGGTGGACTAATAGGGAAAGCTCTGTTTCAAGCATCTCTATTAGTAATAAACTATTACAACCACCGCCAAAAGTTTGGTCCTTCTGAAAACAAAAAGGAAATGACAAGACTAAGCCCACGGTTGGACAGAAACAAACAACACCTCAATCTTCTCGTGATTTCGAATCACAAAACCTGAATTATTGTTGAGAAAAAAATGGTTTTGGTTCATATCATAATGGTACAATTATAAGCAGAATGGGTCCGGGTTGATATCATCACCCAACTTAGTGTCAGAACATGCGGAGCGGAAGCAAGCATACAACTCATGCATTAAATATATGTAAACCAGACAACACAATAATAACAAGATTAGAAGCACTAATCTCTTGAAGTAGTCACACAAACCTTCCAAACAGCAAGAATCCAGGGCTGCAGTCTTCTGCTATTTGCCTAGTAAAACCTTGGACGATTTTGTTATTAGATGGGCAAGAACAATACAACTGAAAGGTAAGCTATTAGGTGAAACTAGTCTTCCTTTAATAGACTTATTTTTGGACAAAAATCCTTCTCCAAAAACGTGTAGGATTCTCCTCCTCCAAGTAGAATCGTACTCCAACTCTATTAGATGACTTTTCTCCCAAGTTACTCTTTACCCAAGTCTTGTCAAGATTTTTACTAGGTATAGCAGGGACCATAGAAATAATAAGGGGCTACCAATTATAGTATTAATTCGAAATTAGCATGAATTAATTCTTACTATAATAAATTATAATCTATTCCACTAAAAAACTGTAATTAAACTCCTTAATATAAATTTCGAAAATTCAACAATACTTATTTTAACTTCCCATGTTAAGATTTCAAATACAAGTTAATTAAATTAAATCACTAAAAATTTAATTTAATCAACTAATTAAATCCTTTACAATTCCACTTAAAACATTTCATGTGACGGATACAAAATTCACCGGTCGGGTTTTCACATGAAAATTTATAAGCTTACATAAAGGGATATCATCAAACTCAAAAACGAGTCATGAATTCTATCAATTAATTATTATTCACAAATATTATTCGTTATTGTCCAATCTATCAAGCATACACTAACTCTAAATAGAGTCGTACCTTTTGATAAATCAAAATAATAAACAAATTACATTGGTCATAATAATTATATCAAGATTAGAAGTATAAGCTCATTTAATAAATTAGAGAAAATGTTTTATATATTCAGTACAAAAATATCTTTTCTCTGCTTGGTCCGTTCAATATACACTGAGTATACTAGCACAAGAAGTTGAAGTAAAACTACTCCCATAATCAAGATAAATTATACTATAATCTTGTGCTACAATCATCAAGATATTTTGTCCAACAATATCTTTGATTGTCAACATAGTTTATTAATTATGAGAACCAACAATTTAATCTTTTGTGCATGAGCTAAGACTCCATACACTAAATTGTCTACTACATAATTAAAAGGACCACATGTAACAAATGATCTATTTAAAATAGTACTTTATTGAATTGAATAAATTAAATAAATAATTATTCCATAAAGAATAAAATATAATACTATGTCTAAACTGCATGGTTAATAGTATATCCCAACAATCTCCCACTTAGACTCATAACCATGTGTATACTACTCTAACACCCATTCCTTCTTGTCCTCTGACGCAATCTTCAACACTCTTGTCAAAAATCTTCTGTGTCAAGCTCTTTGTAAACGGGTCTGCCAAATTGTCCTCTGACGCAATCTTCAACACTCTTGCATCACCTCTCTGAGTTATGTCCCAAATTAAGTGATATTTACGCTCAATATGCTTACTTCTTTTATGGCTTCTTGGTTCCTTCGAGTTTGCAACTGCACCATTATTGTCACAATAAAGTACAATTGGTGCTTGAACCGAAGGAACCACATTAAGCTCTTTTAGAAAGTTTCTGATCCAAACAGCCTCTTTAGCTGCCTCAGATGCAGCCACATATTCGGCTTTCATGGTGGAATCAACAACACATGATTGTTTGATGCTCCTCCAACTTATGGATCCACCTCCTAAGGTGAAAACATATCCTGAGGTAGATTTTCTAAAGTTTCTATCTAACTGAAAATCTGAATCAGTATAGCCAATGGGTGCAAGATCACCTGAGTGATACACCAACATATAATTCCTAGTCCTCTTCAAGTACTTGATTATATGCTTAACAGCAGTCCAGTGTTCTCGACCAGGGTTAGACTGAAATCTACTAATCATGCCAACAGCAAAGCAGATATCAGGTCTAGTACATGGCATAGCATACATAAGACTCCCTACAGCAGAAGCATAAAGGACCGCCTTTATCTTTTCTATCTCATCAGTCGTTTTTAAGGACTGATCTTTTGACAGAGAGATTCCACGTATAAAGGGGAGAAACCCTTTCTTGGAATCTTGCATGCTAAACATAGTGAGAATAGTATCAATATAAAGTACTTGGGACAAGCCTAATATCCTTTGCTTGCGATCTCGCAAAAGCTTAATCCCAAGGATATGTGCTGTCTGTCCCAAGTCTTTCATATCGAAACGTGAGGACAACCATTCCTTTACTGAATTCAACATGCTCACATTATTTCCTATGATCAAAATATCATCTACGTACAAAACCAAAAATGTAACTTTATCTCCATTCCACTTCTTATAGACACAAGACTCATTTTCACATTGATCAAAATTGAAAGTCTTAATCGATGCGTCAAAACAAGTGTTCATGCCCTAGAAGCTCGTTTCAATCCATAAATGGATTTCTTTAATTTGCACAATATATGCTCATTGCCACTTTTTATGAAACCAACTGGTTGTGCCATATAGATGCACTCATCAAGACTTCCATTTAGAAAGGCGGTCTTGACATCCATTTTCCAGATCTCATAATCGTAATGAGTAGCAATGGATAAAATAATCCTAATGGATTTAAGCATGGCTACCGGTAAAAAAGTTTTCTCATAATCGATCCCTTCTTTTTTAGTAAACCCTTTTGCAAAAAGCATGGCTTTAAAATTTTGCACTTTTTCATCCACTCCTCTCTTTTTCTTATAGATCCATCTACAACCTATGGGTTTGACTCCAGTAGGTGGTTCTACAAGATCCCAGACTTGATTGAAGTACATGGACCCCATTTCAGATTTCATAGCAGCAACCCGTTTATCAGCATCTGCATCATGTAGCACTTCATCATAATTAATGGGTTCTGTATTAGGCTCTTCAGGGATTCTATCATAATATTCTCCCAAGAGCGCAAACTGAAGAGGTTTTCTAATAATTCCCCCACTACGACTAGTCACTACAGGTGGAGGCTGATTTTGTTGTTGAATCACATCATCATTTCCTAGAACTTAAGCCTCAATGTTATCCTTCACACCTTGCGGTGCTGGGATATCATTAACATCTTCCTAAAGTGCAGGTTGTATAACAATTTTAGGTTGTTCAACAATCTGAGGTTGCTAAACATTACTCCCGCTACTTTGGGGTAGTGAGATGTCAGGCAATTGCTCTTGTGCAATCTGCTGCATATTGACATTTCTCCCACTACGATAACGCAGTAGTATGTCAATACTGACTTCCGGGATACGTTCTAGAGATGATTCTTTAGTTACTCCATTGTTTAATTCCTGTAAAACTAGTTTACTTCTAGGAATATTGTTCGTTACTTCTAAAAATTTGGCATTTGTCGTAACAATTACCGTCTTTTCTTTGGGACAATAAAACAAAACCATCTTTTGTTCCTTTTGGATATCCAATAAAAATGCATACTTCTATCCTTGATTCCAATTTATCCACTTTCCCTTTCAGCACATGTGCTGGACAACCCCAAACCCGAATATGCCATAAACTTGGCTTAGGCCCTGTCCACAATTCTACTGGAGTTGAAGGTACTGACTTTGAAGAAACCAAATTTAGAATGTAGTTTGCTGTTTATAAAGCATATCCCCAAAAGGAAGAAGGCAAATCGGGATAACTTAACATTGATCTAACCATTTCTATTAGGGTCCTATTTTTTCTTTCTGCCATACCATTTTGTTATGGTGTTCCTAGGGCAGATAATTGAGATGTAATTCTATTATCTGATAAGTATTTTATGAATTCCACAGAAAGGTATTCACCACCATAATCAGATCATAATATTTTTATATATTTATCATGTCGTTTCTCTGTTTCCGTCTTAAATTCTTTGAATTTCTCAAAGCATTCAGACTTATGTCGCAATAGATAAATATATCCATATTTTACTGGAAAATGATGTCAGCTCCACGTCATCATTGTACAGGTTTTTGAGGCAAGGATTTGATGGCTTGATGCTTCGATTCTTGTGCAACTTTGAGACCTGCCGCCTCGATTCTGGCGCTACCCAACCCTATAAATAGGTGGGGATTTGTATTTCTGCAGAACTTTAGCCATTTCTCTCTTGAAAACCTCTTTCACTCTTCCTCATTTGCTCTCATATCCTCATGTTTCTTCTTCCGTTCTTTGCTTGAAGCTTCCACTTTCTTTTTCCTCGTTAATATTCATTTGATCAATATCATGCCGAGGTCTCGTCGTTCTCATGAAGAGGTTCCTGAGGCTGCTTTTTCATCCACGGTGCCTCCTTCTGACAGCAGGGATGTGGTGGTAGAAGAGGGTGACAGCTCTCTTACGGAGGGGGATTTACTACCAAGACACCCTCTATATCGGAGTGACTTCCTCAAGAACCTTCCTCACACCCCGAACCATGTGCTTTGTGAGACTGAGCAGGTTCATCTCAATGCTCTTCGTATAAAGTGTGGAATTCCTATCCATATAGAAATGGTTCCAATGGGGAGAGATTACGTGGACGTCCACAGACCCAGTTACTGCGCTTTCTACGAGTACCCTTTTATGGTTGGTTACACTCTTCCTCTCTTCCCTCTAATAGAGGAATTCTGTAGATTCTACCAAGTATGCCCAGCACAACTTTCGACATATATGCTCAAAGTGCTTATACTACTGACCAAGTATGCAGAGTTGGCAGAGTGCAGCGTTTCTATCCACCACCTTCTACACATGTTCACGCTTGGCTTCCTCAGGGGTACCATGGTGCATTTGAGGCTTCGTGGGATGAAAGGGCTGGTGTCGGGACCGATGACCGGGCAAGTCGTAAGTTTTGGCATAAGTCTTTCTTTGTAAAGACTGAGCACATTATTTCTAATTCCGCCGTATTCCCGAAGTGTGGAACGAGACTCGTAAGTGTCATCACTCGTTTTGTTCTCCTTTATTTTGTATTTTTTGTAAAGTTCATTCTCTTGCCGTTTTGCAGCGATGGGCCATCCGCCTCGCCCTATTGCGGACATCAGGGATTAGGTAGCCCATCTGTTACCCCATGAAGAAGAAACTCGAACTTGGCCCACCTTTGTAAAGCGATACGACCCTAAAGTTTCTTCTGGTAAATGTCGTACTTACTACTTCATTGGTTGCGCGGTCGTATTTAATAGTATGACCCTTTGTGGTGATAGGTCGAGGAGCTTCCAAGCGAAGGGCACATGTCCCCGCCTTTCAACAAGCCGTTGCTACTACGGACATGCAGTTTGTTTTGAATGAGTCTGTTCAGGAGGATCATCCTCATCCTATTTAATTGGGAGATCCATCTCGGGCCGTGGTCATAAGGAAGGAGGCTTCCTCGGTGCTGGCCTCACATTCTTTGGATGAATCTTCTAACAGAGATAATTCGTTGTCGAGGAAAAGAAAGAGGCTGGAGCTTGGAAAAGGCATGGCCATGGATGCTGATACAAGTGGGGCATCCCGGATAGCCCTTGTGCCCGTATATATGGCCGACGTTATATGTCGGGGAGGTCTCCCCAAGTGGAAGGGGTTTGTCTTGGGGCTGGTTCGATGCGATCTGTTGAGGATGGTGCGTCATCCTATGTTGGAGGGAATCGTGTTGAGGGTGGAGGCTCTGGTTCGAATGTCAACCCAGAGGATTTTAATGAGTTCGTAGGTCCCCATACCCATAGGGAGGTTAGAATGGACGGTTCTGACCATCACGTAGTCATTCCTAGGAATTTCAACTTGTTGGTAAACAACGAGCAAGTGGCATCTGCCTTAGCTCCCTTGTGTGTCGCTCCTGAAAGTGAGATGCTTAGGGCTATGAGCAACGTGGAGTTATCTCAGAAGGTCAGCGGTATGGCCTTGCAGGTATATTCTTTGTCTTTTGGGAAAAGGGCCTAATATACCCCTCTACTATGATATATTGTTCAATTCTGTCCTACGTTATACTATTGGGTTATATATACCCCTATCATTATACTTTGAGTTCAAATATACCTCTCATTTAAACGGAGGGACACGTGTCAACGTCCTGTTGGTCAATTCTAAATATGTCCTAATTAATTAAAAAGACTCATTATCCATACTCGAAAAATAATTTTCTAAAGCAATTTTTTAACGGTAAAAACTGGAAAAAAAACTAAAAAAAGGGGAAAAAATTCCAGTTTTGAAAAATAAAATTGCTTTAAAAAAACTGAAAATTTATTTTGATTTTTGTAAAATCTGGAAAAAATAAACCGAAAAGAAATTTTCTAAAGCAGTAAAAACTGGAAAAAAATTAAAAAAATTTAAACTAAAAACTAATAAAAAAGAAAACATTTGTTTTTTTCAGTTTTTACAAAAACATTGCTTTAGAAAATTGCTTTTCAATTTTTTTTTAATTTTTCCAAAAACAATTGCTTTAGAAATTATTTTTCAGTTTTTTTAACAGCAATATTTTTCTTAAAACTAGAAAAATTATTTTTACTTTTTCAGTTTTTAGTAAAAAAACCCTTAGATTTTTTTTTTTAGTTTTTACAAAAATATTGCTTTGGAAAATTTCTTTTTAGATTTTATTTCTGTTTTTACAAAAAATATTGTTTTAGAATATATTTTTCAGTTTTTTTTGTAAAAATTAGAAAAAAAATATTTCTGTTTTTTTCCTTTAGTTTTTAGTAAAAAAAAAACTTTTAGAAAAATTGCTTTAGAAAATTATTTTTCGGGTATGGATAATGGGTCTTTTTAATTAATAAGGAGATATTTAGAATTGGCCAACAGGACGTTGACATGTGTCCCTCAGTTTAAATGAGGGGTATATTTGAACCCAAAGTATAACGGTAGGGATATATATAACCCAATAGTATAACTGGGGACAAAATTGAACAATATATCATAGTAGAGGGATATATTTGGCCCTTTTCCGTTGTCTTTTTATTTCGTTGTTGAGTTTGTGCAATAATCGGTGTTCCGTATTTTTATTTCTAACTTCTCCACTTCTCTTTTGTTAGACCCTCGTAATGGAGTTTGAACGTGATCGTCGGGATAGGAGACAAACGGGTCTTTATGAGAACATATCGTCCAAGTACCATTAGTATCAGGCTAAGCATCAGGCGATGGCCAACCTTTATCATCAAGGCCCTGAGTTTTAGGTGTTTCGTGAGGGGATTAAGCAGCGAGAGGATCAGTTGGAGCGTAAGATTGAGAAGTTGAAGGAGATGGATGAGGAGCTCATAAGGGTTGTCGCTCGCAACAGTGATCTGGAGGCTTCCCTTAAGGTGAGGGAGGATGAGCTCGAGTTGAGCAATGATTTGACGGCTGAGAATGCCGACTGACAGGAAAAAGTGGCCGACTTGACCGCTGAGTTGAGTGCAAAAGTGGCGGAGATTGAGGGGCTCAAGGGCGAACTAGGTGTTAGTGCCGACAATTTGGCGGCGGCTATTTCTGAATTGGTATCTTTAGAAGACACCCTTCGCATTTCTAGGTTGGAGTTGACTGAAGAGAAGGAAGCCACGGGTCAGTGAGTTTTAGGGCTCGAAGGGCGTATCAGAGAGCTGGAGGCGGAGCTGGCTGCATTAAACGGTCAAATGGCCTCGTTGAGGGCGGAGGATGTGAGTCGACGCTCTCAGCCTTCTACGTCTCATCCTTCAGCTGATCTGGCTGTGCCTTGTTGTTTATACGAGTTGTGGGTTCATGCTGAGGCTCGGCTAGATATGTATAGGGCTTTTCTTACCGATGGATGGGTAACCAAAGCGGAGCTTCAGGCCATTCATAATACAGCTCATGAGGCTTGTGGGTACGACCCACATACTCCCGATGGAGGCGACGTCAACTCTGATAATGCGGGTCATCTAGCTTTGGATTCATGGTAGGAGAATGCTTACTCTTCCGGGGGTGGTGTGTAGTTTATATTTGTACTTGTCTTTGTTGGTGGGATTTTTTCATAGGGCGCACCTGAGCCTGTTTGTGGATACTGTAACTACCATTTTGATGTAATGTAAAATATATTTTGTTGATTTTCTCTTTAGTCAATGTTTTACAATATTTGGGGTACCTGTCGATAGCCTTGGCCATTGGGATGTTGCTTTGAACCCTCATCGAAGTAGGATCTCGTTGTAGTTCGAACATGGTTAAACACATGTCGCCATTGATGTCCTTGGCCATTGGGAAGTTGCTTCGAACTTTTATCGAAGTAGGATCTCGTCGTAGTTCGAACAAGATCAAACCCATTTTGTTGTCGATGGCCTTGGCCATTGGGATGTTGCTTCAAACTGTCATCGAAGTAGAATCCCATCGTAGTTCAAATGAGGTCGAACCTATGTCGTCATCCATGGCCTTGGCCATTGGGATGTTGCTTCGAACTGTCGTTGAAGTAGGATCCCATCGTAGTTCAAATGAGGTCGAACCTATGTCATCTTCAATAGCCTTGGCCATTGTTATGTTGCTTTGAACTGTCGTCGAAGTAGGATCCCGTCATATTTCGAACGAGGTTGAACCTATGTCGCCGTCGATGACCTTGGCCATTAGGATGTTGCTTCGAACTCTCGTCAAAGTAGAATCCCATCGTAGTTCGAACGAGGTCGAACCTATATCGCCATCGATGGCCTTGGCAATTGGGATGTTACTTCGAACTATCGTCGAAGTAGGATCCCGTCATAGTTCGAACGAGGTCGAACCTATGTCATTGTAGATGGCCTTGGCCATTGGGATATTGCTTCGAACTGTCATCGAAGTAGGATCCTGTCGTAGTTCGAACGAGGTCAACCTATGTCGTTGTCGATAGCCTTGGCCATTGGGATTTTGCTTCGAATTGTCATCGAAGTAGGATCCCAACGTAGTTCAAATGAGGCCGAATTTTGCTTCGAATTTTCATCGAAGTAGGATCCCATCGTAGTTCAAACGAGGTCGAAACTATGTCGTCATTGATGGCCTTGGCCATTAGGATGCTGCTTCGAACTATCGTCGAAGTAGGATCCCGCGTATTTCAAATGAGGTCGAACCTATGTTATCGTAGATGGACTTGGCCATTCTCCGTTGGAGATTATGTCATGTTCCTGTAGGAAGACATGATTTTGCTTTATGCAATGGAGGTAAGGATCACATGTTGACTCTGCGCATATAATGGAGATTCGATTAAGTTCTTGTGAGAATCACATGTCGATTCCGCGCGTACAATGGAGATTCGATTATCTATACCCAATCCCTTCATTGCTTCGCTTCGGAGACCCTATCGACGGGTCGAGGTAATGAACAGCACTCTGGTCCTTGACGCGTCTCCCTTGCCGCCTTATTAAAAACCTCCCCGAGAACACCCTATTGGGACAAAACCCAAGTGAGGGAAAAAGAGTACGACTTAGGTGACGCCTTCTTTCAAAAGTGTAAGTACTTAAGATGGGCGACGTTCCAGTTGTTTTGGAGTATCTTTCCCTCTATTGTTTCTAACTGGAACGCTCTTTTGTTTGCTGCAGCTATGATTTTGTATGGTCCGTCCCAGTTTGTTCCCAATTTTCCTTTATTAGGTTCTTTTGATTCTTGTGTCTTAGCCTTGAGGACGTAATCTCCGACTTTGAGCGGTCATACCTTGGCTCTCTAGTTGTAGGATCTTTCTACTTGTTGCTTTTGAGCTACCATTCTTACGTGGGCCATATCTCTTCGTTCTTCAACTTCATCCAGATCATGTAGCCTACTTTCGTTGTTACATGTTCCGCACTCATTGGAGTATCTCAAACTGGGTTCCCCGACCTCGACGGGTATAACTACGTTGGTCCCGTAGACTAGTGAGTACAGCGTTTCTCATGTGCTGGTTTTTGGCGTAGTGCAGTATGCCCATAATACTTTCGGTAGCAGTTCAGGCCATAGCCCTTTAGCTTTTTCAAGATTCTTTTTCAATATATTCAGTATTACTTTATTGGAGGATTCGGCTTAACCATTGGCGGTATGGTGGTATGGCGTGGATAGTATTCGTTTGATGTGCCATTTTAGAAAAACTCAGTCATCTTTTTCCAACAAACTGAGGGTCGTTGTCGTAGCTGATTTCTTTAGGGATGCCGAAACGGCATATGATGCTTTCCAATATGAAGGCGAAGACCTCATGCTCGCGTATCTGAGTGTATGCACCTGCTTCCACCCATTTAGAGAAGTAGTCAGTTAAAACCAAAAGGAAGCATATTTTACCCGTCCTGCTGTGAGGGGGCCAACTATGTCCATTCCCCACTTTATGAATGGCCATGGCAAAGTGACGGAATGAAGGAGTTCCCCTGCTTGATGTATCATTGGTGCGTACTTTGACATTGTTCACATATCCTGACGTAGGCGGCGGTTTCTTTTTTCATGGTGGACCAGTAGTACCCGGCGCGGATAAAGCATCGAACGAGGGCACGGTTTCCCGTATGGGCACCGCAGTGTCCTTCGTGTACTTCTTCCAATACTTGCCTTGTTTGGTGCGATCCAAGGCATTTGGCTAGGGGGCCGCCGAACGTTCTTTTGTAGAGATCACCGTTTAATAGGTTGTACCAGACTGCTTATACCCGGAGTTTTTTGACTTTTTTTTGTCTTGCGGAAGCGTTCCATCCTGCAAATGGGCTATGAAGCGGTTACGCCAGTCCCAAGTTAAGTTTATAAAATGTACCTCAACGTGGTCTATTTCGGAATGAAAGAGGGTGACCACATTTTCCTTATTGATATTTTTGATGGTCGCAGCTAGTTTAGCGAGGCCGTCTGCTTCCATATTCTGTGCCCTGGGTATTTGGTCGAGGCGGCATTCGTCGAACTCTGGCAATAGTTTGTGGATTTTTGACTGGTACTTTTGTAGCCTTTGTTCTCTGATTTGGAAAGTCCTGGTGACATGATTCACCACGAGTTGAGAGTCGCAGTGGAGGACGAGTCATCGAGCGCCATATTTTAGGGCTAACTTCAAACCTTTATTTTTGCGAACCAAGACTGCGCTTACCGCAACTTCGGAGACTACTAGATACACCAGTAGGCATTCACCTGGGTCCGCTTTGACGAGTAGTGGTGGTGAGGATAGATACGTTTTCAGCTTTCTCAGGGCGTCGACGCATTCATCGTTCCATTGCAACCCGTGGTCTTTCCTTAGCACGTTGAAGAATTTATGGCATCTGTCTGAGGATCGTGAAATGAACCTTGATAGGGCGGCTATTCGTCCTGTCAATTTCTGCACCTGCTTTTTGCTAGTAAGTGTTTCCGGTATTGCATCGATTGCCCTGATTTGATCCGGGTTAACCTCGATTCCCCTTTGTGGCACTAGGAAACCCAGGAACTTTCCAGAAGTTAAGCCGAAGGCGCATTTTTCAGGATTCAGTTTCATCCCGTACTGCCTTAATATTTCGAAGGCTTCCTTCGGTTGACTAATATGATCTTCTTTCTGTACCGACTTCACCAGCATATCGTCGATGTAAACCTGTATGGTCTTACCGAGTTGTTCCTTGAACATCTTGGTGACTAACCTTTGATACGTGACCCCTGCATTCTTGAGCCCAAATGGCATCACCTTATAGCAATACATCCCTTGATGGGTGATGAAAGCGGTCGTTTCTTGATCTTTCTCAGCTATTAGAATTTGGTTATAGCGGGAGTAGGCGTGCAAGAAGCTTAGCAGTTCATGCCCTGCTGTTGCGTAGATAAGTTGGTCGATGTAAGGTAACGGGAAGGAGTCCTTCGGGCATGCTTTGTTTAGATCGGTGAAATCAACACACTTTCGCCATTTGCCGTTCTTCTTTTTTACCATGACCACATTGCCCACCCATTGGGGGTATTTCGATTCCCTGATGGAACCATTGGCGAGTAGTTTATCGACCTCCTCGATGACCACCTCGTTTATTATGGCATTGAATTTTCTCCTTATCTGTCGCACAGCGGATAAAGTGGGTCGATGTTCAGCCTATGTGTGGAGATATCCGTTGAGATTCCTAGAATATCTGAGTGGGAGAGGGCAAACAAATCGGAATTGTTAGTTAAAAACTCACGATACTTACCTGGTTCCGAGAGGTTGTGTCCAATGTAAACCTTTTTTGTGTTGTGGGTGTTGTCCAATTGGACGAGGTCGAGATCTTCTACGGTTGCCTTACAAGCTTCTACAATGTCTGGGTCTTTGATGGCCTCTACCTGTACGTCGAGTTTGGTGCCCGACATGGCTGACTGCTATGCTTCCGCACTCGCCCCTTTTAGTTGTTTGGTATGCGTGCAATCTTGGGCGATCCGGTAACATTCTTAGGCGGTACATGGCTCGCCTCAGATGCTAAATATAACCCATGGGGTGGGAAATTTAATTTCTTGATAGAAGCTTGAGGGGACGACTCGCATGGCGTGTATCCATGGTCGTCCTATAATGTCGTTATAAGCCATTTCTTGGTTCATGACATGGAATGTTGTTTCCAAGGTGACCCCTCCTGCTAGGACGGGCAGCACTATTTCTCCCGATATCCGCTCTACTACATTATTAAAACCCATTAGTATTATGCAATGCTGTATTATCTTATCCTCGAGCCTCATTTGCATGAGGACTCGTGGATGAATAATACACGCGCCCCTTCCGTCATCCACCATAATTCTTTTTACATCGGTATCAGAAATGCATAAAGTTATAACTAAAGCATCATAGTGAGGGAAAGACAAACCGTCGGTATCTGACTTATCGAAGATGATACTATCTTCGAGGTCGTCATACCGTTCATGGGCGACTGTCCATTTAAGTTTGTGCGTGGTGGTGAACTTTACATGTTTGATTACCGTATCACCGCCACCGCCACCGCCAATGATCATTTGTATGGTACGGGCTGGCGATGGTGGCTTTGGAGGTCCTTGAGGCGGATCGCGCCCTCGGGCGAAATTGTCCCGTCCTTTATCACTTAGCAGTTCTTTCAGGTACCCTTGGTTTAACATCCTTACTACTTCTTGCCGCAGACCTATGCAGTCTTTGGTCTTGTGTCCTCTTTCTTGGTGGAATTCACATAGGATGTTCAACCTCCTAGTGCTTGGATCCGATTACATCTTCTGCGGCCACTGCACCTTTATTCCCAGTTTTTCCAGTGCGTACACTATCTCTGAGGGGGAAACACAAAAATTATGAGCAGATAATAGTGGAGGCATACCACTTTCATTTCGAAGGGGTGTAGTGTGTTGGGGCATGACATCCATATGTCGCGGAGGGGACGGGTTGGATGTTCGGACATATGGTCGATGCCTTTCTTGATTGAAACATGGTGGTTGGTCTCTTCGCCTATCTTTACGTCGATCTCTCTTTGTCTTGGTCTAGATTGATGTTAATCATTGAAGCGGGCCGTTCAGGTCTTCCTCGTCTACGCTTACCTCGGCGCAATAGGCGTTGTGAATTTCTTCCCATGTGGTAGGGGGTACTTCATGAGTCTACTGAGCAATTTTTTGGTTGCCTTAGATCCATTCCTGTTTAACCCATTTTGAAATGCTACTACTGCCATCCCTTCTGACACGTTCGGTAGACTCATCCTTATTCTGTTGAATCGGGCCAGGAAATCTCGCAGTCCCTTGCCTGTCGTTTGCCTAACGGAGAAGATATCATTGACCCTAGCTTTGGCTTTCTTTGCCCCCGCGTGAGCGGTGGCGAATTTATCTACCATTTCTTCAAATGTCGATATCAATCGTGCCGGTAGTTGGGAGTACTACGTTAATGCTCCACCTGTCAAAGTTTCACCGAACTTTTTTAGCAGCACTGACGATACCTGTTCTTTTGATAGATCATTGCCCTTCACTGCAGTAATGTAATGGATTAAATGATCCTCTGGGTCCGTGGTCCCGTCGTATAATTTCAAGTATTGTGGCATTTTGAAGGTCTTTGGAATGGAATGGGGAGTTGAACCTTCGCTGTATGGTTGTTCGACGAATCAACCCACCTTGCATTTTGGTAGTAGCTTCGGAGCGCCTAGTATTTTGTCAACTCTCTCCTGAGGTTCTTTCATTTGGTCGCGGAGTGTTTTGTTCTCGTTTTCCATCTCTTTCATTTTCTTTAAGATGGCCATGAGTGCATCGTCACCTGCATTAGTAATAGTTCGGGTATCGCCTGTTCAGGTAGCGCTCGGCTCATCGTCGGCAGCTGTGATTTTCGTAGGTGGCGAGTCCTCGACATCTCTTTGAGTAGGTTTCTCGAGCATGTTGCTCAAGGCACTCGTTAACCACTCTTCCAGCAGCTTCTTGACTGATGGCAGTGCTTCCCCCGCCACGGATGTTGATGCTCCCCTTTCACGCAAGATCATTACATCCCCATGCGGAAGAGGTGAGGTCTCTCCCTCCGGTGTGGCGCTTGGTGTTATATTCTCATTGTTTTCTCTACTGGCCTCGTTGAGGGAACTTAGGAGATTACTCGCGACATCCGCTGCTGCCTTTAGCCTTGCTTCCCCTTTTCCAGCCATTGTTGGTTCTTATGAAGTATGAGGAAAAATAGTTATCACTTTCAAGAATCTAGATGAAGAACTATGGTTTAAGCTATAGAAATCCCCACAAACGGCGCCAAATTGTTTGACTCAAAAGATATAAGAATCTCTTTGAACAAATCAATCGAAAGAGGAATGGGTAAATCTTAACTGAGTATAATAAATACTAGATAAAGTAAGTGATGAAGATATGATCGTCAATAGATTTCCTTTTGTTATTTTCTTACAGAGTTTTCTCGGCCCCCCTTTACAAAGCTCTTTGTCCCCTTATATACTAGAGGGAGACTCTTCTAAGTTGTCAGAAACAAACTACCAAGAATATTCGATGGAATATTCTTAATGTCCCCTAATGAGCTTACAATATTACAAGGGTCGTACAGTCTCTTCTTCTGTCCTAAGGTTGTCTCTTTCAGGACGTCGACTCGAAAGTACCCGATCATTTGTCGTACTCATCGTAGGTCGTGGTTGGTCAAATTTGGACCCATACAACTACATTGGAGGCAGAGCAAAACAAATAAGAAAAATGCGAAATTACACAACGAATGAATACACTTGGAATTTAAGCTGAAATTTAACTATGTATATGTATAAAATATATTTCCTTTTCATCCTATTTAAACCTTGTAACTTTTTCATGAAAAAGATTGTTTTCTTATCCGTTTAAACTTTCCTGTAGAATTACTCGACGCCAATACTAGTGGAAGATATATAGCAGATATTTGCTGAAATAATCAAAATGTACACAAGTTGGTCCGCACATTACCATTATAATAAAAATAAAATAAAAACACTTTCTACTTTTGTCGCAATGTAAACGAACTTAGTATAAATATATACTTTATAAATTATTAACTAAATTTACATAGTACAAGTAGAAAGCATTGAGTGCAGGCTCACTTATGCCAACGTTGCATCTACCACAGTCGACAAATCATAAAAATTGGACGGATAGGATAGAAAAGGAAATTTTCCAATTTTTTAAAATCTTTTTATTTATATTTCTTGATTACTGTTTGAGAGATGTTTAGGAAGCAGCTTGCTTAAATGCAACAGTGGGAGCTATCCTGCAACTCCTCCTCTGATGCTCTTTTACAAGTTCTTCAGCAAACCACTCAAGTTTCTCTATATTGCTTTGCTCTCCTATTTTCTTACCACCAAAAAGTACAGATTCTACATTTTTCTGTTTTAGCATATCATCTGCAATTCCCACCAGCTTTTTCACATTGCTAGGACTCGAGTCAGCATCCATGTTCACCCCACAACGACCAAAGCTCGACCCATTCGCCTGTCGTCAAGTAGAAGAGTTTAACTCTTATATACTGATGTTAAAAAAAATTATACTATTAGGTCATCTAAAAGATAACTACATATAATTATTCATAAAATTCGGATTACTAACCAAGAAAATAAATCGTGCTAATTACTCACTGCATCAAATAAAAATACACATTGTAAAAGTTTTTATAGTATATAAGTTATACCCCGAAAATGTAGTGGAATCTTGAAATTTTTGGAGAACGTTATATATTTACTGTAGTAAGAAATCATATACGGAGTAATATATATATATATGAAATTTGTTTAAGTTATCCCATTATTCTTCTGAATCTCCACTGGAGATTATTACACGTCATCAATCCAATATCATATCTTCTCCATATAATATTCTAGTGCACATTCCATTGGTCAATTTCCCCACCCTACGACAGTACGTATCTTATTTTTTAAATTCATCACAAATCTATATATAGTAAGCCAGTAACAATCATTATCTTTTAGACCCTTCCTTAATAAGTAATCTGTAAAGGTAAAAATCCCACCTTTGGCCTAATAATAGAAAATCCAACGTACTCTAAAGGATAAAAATTAGGGCTAGAGAATATAGGGAGGTCTAAATAGCAGAAAAGAGTGCAATTGTAATTAGTCCATACTTTGAGCAATACGAAGTCTCACTAATTTGCCTCCAGGTCTAACTTATACACATTGTCCGTATAAAAGAATTATACATGACCTAAAACGAAGTAGCTGTAATAGTTCATAATAAATGAAATTGGTATTCTAGAAAATTAGGTAACTAGGTTGTAATATGCTACATGTTTAAATACACTGACATATATTATCAGTGTACATAACTTAGATTTGTAACCAAATATTTCTTATGATGGATGATCATTCCTAGTTAATTATGGAAAACCACAGCTGGGAACATTTATTACTGTAGTAATTGGCAAGGAGTGCAACATTGATCATTCTGCAACTAGGCAGCATCAGATATTTTATCCATTTCTGGTACCAAATTATCCAGTGCCAGCCAGACTATAGAAAAGGACTGCCCTTTTTTATTCCCATTTCCCAGGTGGAAAATAAATTCAATCCTTATCATTATTACTAGCCAATCTATTACTAACATTTACGTTTTTCCAATTTTCAATCAAGATCAATCAATCCCCTGTCTCCAGTTGTTTGGCAATGACAAATTTGTTTGTAGTAGCCACATTCATTAAAAACTTTCCCTAGTTGCAGTGACAACTATGATACCTCAGAATTAAATTGCAAGCACCCAAAATAGGAGAAGAAGCTAGTTCAATTCCAAGACACCAGCTTTCCCCAGCCTGTCCACTTTCAGGCCACTATGTTAAATCCAATAAATTGAAGTGTATCTCTAGGTTTGGCTAAATCTACTGTTTAATCTTAATAAGACATTCATGTGTGTGTCCAACCAATGAATGTAACATGAATATCATATTAGCCAAATCAATTTGGTCTAAAATTAAATAAGTATTCAGTAAAATTAAGAAGGCAATAGTTTCTTTTCCATACCTACTCTTGTCCCAATAAATGATTTTATAAAGTCTAAGAAAAGATAAAAGGACAATTTGAATAGAGATTAAGAATAAAATTGTAGAAATGATACCAGGTAGCCACTCTAAATGGTTGTTATTTAGAAATTAGCCATTGTGTCCTGAATTTCAATTTTTTTGTTCGATATTTCAGGACAAAAATATCCTACATTATCCTGAAATTAAGATTTTTGTTTAAAATTTCAGGATAAAATAAAAAATGGTTAATCTCTAAATAACATACCTGAGATTGACTATCTGTGCACTTGCCCCTAAATAATTTAGTCACAATTATGATTAATCTTGTTAAAAAGTTTTCGGGGTACCAAAAATTTAAATGACAAATAACATTGATACAAGAAAGTATACAATAACAACAACCACCCAGTATAATTCCACAAGTGGAATTTGGGAAGGAGATGTATGCAGCCTTACCCCTATCTTGAAATGGCAGAGAGACTATTTTCGATAGACTCTCGGCTAAAGAAGGTGAGAGAAGCCTTGATAGCAACTAATAGCAAGACAAATAATTAGAAAACTAGATCGAAGATAGCAACAGAGAATATGAAAGGGGTACCGATAGCAAGTAATAGCAAGATAACATATTTAAAAAACTAAACGAGAATATGAAATAAGTACTGCTAGCAAACTACAGAATTACCGATGGCAAGTAACAACGGAACGAGACATGCGAATATAACAAACTAAGGAAAAAAGGGTATCGTACTAGCACTAATACTGTCGAGCTAGAGAAGACAAAGGGAAACACACATTTTCTATTAATCTTCTACCCTAATCTTCAATCTCCACGTCGGGTCATGTATCCAAAGCATACATTCTTAAAATTTTAAATTTAAATTATTTGATTTAATGCAAGATATAATACCTGGATGCGGACATAGCTATTGCTACGACACTGGCCGAAAGCCATAGCGACGGAGTGATCCACCATATCGGCGGTGCCGTCGCCGGAGATGCGAGCCATAGGTTTAGCCCAGTCCTTAGCTTTCCATTTTTTAACATGTTCATATTCAAAGCTTCCTTCTAAAAGCTGTCCTGTTCCAAGCGAAAGTACCAAAATGTCCTCAACCCCTCTAACAAAAGGAAACTCCTGTTTGTTATGAAGCACGTGAGTAATTGCCGCCGTCGTCGGGTTACTCATAGCTAAACCGCCGTCAACCGCCACACACCCGGTTTTTCCATCGATAGATTTCATACAAACCGGGTCGAAAACTCCCGGTTCAGCCGCTGTAGCCTTACAAACTTCCCATAATCGGAAATCAAAGCTCTCCGACTCAAAAGCGTCGGCTCGAGAGAACAAAAACGGCGCCGTAGATGACAGGTCATAAACCGGGATTAAAACCGGTTTAAGCGTATCCTTTAACGTAAGGCTTCGACCGGTTTGTTTATCCACAAACGCCTCCTTCATCACCTTCTCTAAACTGGAAGAAGCTGAACCGGTGGCTCCGCGGCGGAAAACTCGTCGGAGAAAACCATTTCCGGCATTATTTGACCCTTTAGAAGGGTAAATTTTTTTACCTTGTTCAACCAAAAGCTTCCACGTATCCTCCGCTTGAAAAACCGGACGGTTTTGATCTTCTGTAGAAAAAAGCATCGCCGTGAAAATTCCTCCGACGCCGGAACCAATAGCAACGTCGAAATAATCAGCAATTCTAGCCTGTGAATTTCCCGATTTAACCTTCAACGCTTGTTCCAAATACGCTAAAGCTTTTCCTGATAATATGTTTCGCATTCCACCACCATCAATGCTGAGGATGCATATTTTTCCTCGTTGATTTTTGAACGTTGAAACGTCATCGTTTTTGTGCTCTTCAATCGGAGAAGTTAATTCTTTAGGTACCCAAAGCTTTTGATCATCGTAACCGAATAAGAATTTGCTTTCTAAAATAGAAAAAATTTCATAACTTAACTTATCCGTATCGATGCTCGGTTCTTGTTGCGTATTTGATATAGCATTACACGCCATTTTTTCGAATAATCGACCCCAAAATTCAATACAAGCTGCTCAGGATTCAATCGTTAACCCATTTACATTCAATCATTGTAGTATATATAGGCAGTTTATATATATTTTCGGTTACACGTTTGAAGCGTGAATTGAAGAGAGTCTATATTTGCAAAACTACAAGGGAAGATTTTTGGGCTGCGTACGGTGTACGTTCACTTTCCTTTTACCTTAAGTGCAACAATTGATCAGAAAATTGATTTTGAAGAAGGTTGATCAATAATAGTATATTTTTTGTGTGGGTAAATCTCTTTTGTGTTTCTCTTTCCCTCGCCCTGTATGTATATTATTGAGGAGGAGGGGAGGAGGGTTAGACAAAAAAAGTGATAGGAGAGGTTTAGTATGATAAGTTTTATTTTGTGTCTCTTACCGCTAATACTAATTGTACGAAGGGCTTCTTTTTTATCTTATAAATTTGTGGATCACAATCTTCAAAGGGGATCCGGGATTTAATATTTATTGGTTCTTGCAATGACTTCGATTAAATTTTCAATAGTAATTGGGTTCATATTTAAATATTTGTAAATATTTATAAATATTTAATGAATTTTTAGAATACATTTACACTGTTCGAACAAAAACTATTGGGTTCACGGGAACTCATAGATACATACTAGATCCGCCCCTGACAATCTTACACTTCTGAGTTCATAAAACTGTGAGATAAAAAAGTTATCTCATATAATTAATGTCAGTTATATGACACACAAAATAAAAATTTTTGGTTGAATATATGTACACAAAGGAAGATTATTTAAGCAAGAAGAAAATTAAGAAGAGAAGACAAAGGAGGTGAGGAGGAGGCAACAATTTAGCAGGTTGCAGAATATGTTTTGTAGTTTTTAACCAAAATCATCCTTTAAGTTTGGATAACTCTATTTTCGTCCTTGCTTTAAACATATACTACATAAGCTTTTCCTAAAAGAAATATACATATACATGGAAAAGATAGGGTCAAAAAATTAATTCTTATTATTTAAAAATGCAAAAATGAAAATGTTAGTCGACAATGGCATAAATAGGACGACATTTTAACGAATGATATATATATATATATATATATATATATATATATATATATATATATATATATATATATATATATAGAGAGAGTTTACAAAACTCGAGCATTCTTGTCTAATTGGTGAAATTCTTCGAATTTAGAACAAATGAAATGTACGGAACCCTTTAATGGACAATTTAAACCTAATGAAATATTATGCGTAATATATTTTTTACGTATCCAAACTACATAGCTTTTGCGGTTGGAGATTTTTTGTCTAATTTTAATTTTAATTGTGTTCAAAGACGAAGAATTTAAAATTTTAATGGTATAAGTGAAGTATCAAGAGCTATATTGAGTATTATTGGAGCATCGACCATTAAAGCTGAGCTTATTCCCTTTATTACGATCGTTCTTTACTCTAGTTACATAATATACACTCGACGCTTCGTTTGTTTTTAATGTTCTGTTTGGATGTTTCATCAATCGGACTAAAAATGCTTAATTTTCAAATTTATAGATTCATATATGCTAAAGATAGAATAGTAGAGACGAAAATTAACCTCCCCAAAATCTTTAAGGACCATTTAAGTTTAAAAATTGTCTATTAGCTTTAAAAATCCACCACACTAATGGCAGTATTCACAAATAATCGCAAAATCCAAATTTTGTTTTCCATCACTGCTCTCATCCACCCACTCCATCCTGCTTTTCTTTCTCCTCTCTATCATATAACCAATCTTTTATTCATGGGTAAATACTGTGCACTATTTATAAAATTACTCTATGTAGGATGTCAAATAAAATTTCCTTCGATTATCATTTTAAAAATTGCGTGTTTTCCTCTATATTGTTGTGATTATGCATGTTAGTTTTAACCCAAGAATTTATAGGAAATCGCCTCTCTACCTGTATAAAGGAAGGGGTAAGATTGCGTGTTAACTACTTTTCTGAGACCAGCTTGTGAGACTATTAAATATATTATTATTGTTGTTGTTGTATTATGATTTTAAAAATAATATTTAAATACTTTCAATAACGAAATATTTATTCCTGATAATCATTCGTATCAGATGTAGGGGTGTACAAACCGAATCGGAAAATCGCACCAAACCGAAAAGTCAAACAAACCGATTAAAAAATTCGACTAGGTGTGGTTTGATTTGGTTTGATATTGGGTAAAAATCCCGAACCAAATCGACATATAAATATATAATTTTATATACTTCTAAGACTTTATATAAAATTTTCTTTACAAAAATTCTAGAAATATTTGAGATCCTCTTATGGGAGGTAATATTTAATAGAATATGAAGTACTCCATTTTTATTAACGTTAAATAATGAGATATATAATCACTTTCTTATCAAGTGTTACTGAAATGCGTCAATCTCTTTGTTCTTCCATGTTCATATATCAAGATTTATTAAATTTTTATATCTTTTTTTGAATTTGAAGTGGTATTTCGATAATACAAAATTAAATAGAATATATCATTAATTGTGTATCATATTGATTTTTAAATTTAATTATTAAATCCGTTTAACCTTGAAAGTATACATCAACAAAAAATTATTATCGGACGACTAAAAAGTAACTATCATGTATTATAACAAAATTCTCCCATAAAAATATTTTAATAGATCATATGTTTTTAAATTTTTACTAAACATATTTACTTATAAAAAAATTTAATAAAGTGAGATTGAAAAAATATTCATGTTACAAAAAAAAACCCGAAAAACCAACAAAATCGAATCAATACAAATCGATATAGTTGGTTTGGTTTAGTTTCAATAAAAACTGAATCAAACACGGTCATATACATCCTTAATCAGATGTATGGGAAATGCCAAATTAGAAAGATAGAATCCTACCAAAGTAATAAGTTAAAAACCATACTCTTTATTAGAAAACTTAATTGTTATACCAAAGGCTTTGTTATAGAATTTGCGCTATCATTAAATTTTCAAATAGTGATCAAGATGTGCGGGCCAATGTTAATGTAATTGCCCTTTACTTTCTCTGTTTTGATAAATAAAGAGGATTTTTTGTCGGCAAGTTTTGAAAAAGCACCAATTATTGCACAATTTGAAATATCAAAAGTTATTCCCCTTTGGAGGAAAAAAATAAGGAAATTATTTCCCTTTGCATAGTTAATATGAAGTATTGAAAGTAATGACTAGCATGTTTCGGCAAGCTTCTGCATAGCTTGTTTTGTGATAAAAAAAAAATTAAAATTAAAGTATTTTGCAAAGTTTTTAGAAGAAGAAAAAATACTTTTGAATAGAAGTAGGAGCGGTTTTGGAAACAGAAATAAGTAATATCTCTTTAGAAGCATTTTTTTTGAAAAGCACTTTTAAGAAAAATAAACTAAGAATCACTTTTTAAAAGCTTGTTCAAACAATAATTGTTGCTCAGATATATTTTTCAAACTAATTAGTTAAACGCAAATTGTTTCTCTCCAAAAGTACTTTTGAAAAAAAATTATTTCTCAAAATAAGCTAATTTTTTTAATTTGGCCAAACATGATATAAGTCATATGAACAAACCTATGCACCAAGAGCCCGTTTGGCTTAGCTGATTTAAAGTAGCTGATAAGCATTAGATGCTGAAAAGCACTTTTAGGTGCTGAAACTGATTTAAAAAATAAGCAGTTACGTGTGTCACACCTCTTTTTTTACACACCACCCCGAACGATAGTGTATAAGGGAGTTTTTCCATTTTAATTGACATTATTCGAAATGGGATTATTTATTTATTTAGAGTCGCCACTTGGGATAGGTTTGGCTTTTGGTGTCCCAAGTCACCGATTTATCTTGAATCCCAAATCGAGCAAATTTCGACTTCCCGAATGGATTCTGCGAACTAGAAATTCTGAATAAGGAATTCTGTTGACACGAAGGAAGGTGTTAGGCACCCCCGGGTCCGGTGGTTCTAGCACGGTCGCTTAAACTATTATAATTGGCTAAAAATTTGATTTTATTATATGTCATCCTATAGTGCAATTTTAAAATTATTTATCGCTTTTAATTAATTTTTAGAAAATTGAACGTCGTTTAAAACATGTTTTTGGATCACGTCACATGAAATGCACCCGGATCCTCGACATATTTTATTCAACGTTTTGGGATTTGGATTTGGGTCACGTGAAATGCACACCCGAGTTTAGAAAGGTAAAATTATTAAAGAACATGCCTAAAGTGACTAACGTATTATTAACTTTGCGGGAGGCCATGAAAATTCGTTAAATGGCATGTCCCGATTTCTAAGTATTTTAATACGAGTATTTAAAGAGGGCCACGCAATTTATGATTTTTGTTTGACGCGGCGCAACTCATTTTATTTTGAAGGCCAACCTAAAGGAACTATGATTAAGTGTTGTCTCTAGAGGACCTAATTAATTAACACTACAAAACTCGGGCCTCAAGTTCAAGTCTGAACTTAAACAGAAGGAAGACCTCTTAATTTAAATTTGCTACCTAACTTGGAAGGCCCAAATTGCATTACCAAATCAAATTACCTGGTCTTAGAAGAAATCAAGCTCTCAGCACATTGGGCTTTTAAACCAACCCAAGAGTGAGAAAATTGCTGCCAGGTTTTGCAAGTAATGGTCCAGTCACGGGCGTTTGCATAGGCCCAGGGAAAGAATGAAATAGAGTCAACAGGCCTGAATCGAGACCCCCCATGGTCACATTACTTATTTTTTATAACTAGGCATATTATTGATATAACCAGGCCCAATAGAAAGTTGTTTGTATACAAAGCTTCAGCTATGAAGCTAAACTATTATTACTTGGGCCTTGTATTTGGACTTAATGTGAAGATGGCAAAGTCCAGCTACCGATGAGTTGCGATCCTGTTTTGGATGCAACATTAAAATGTAAAATGGGCTCCAATTTGAAGCCAGGCCCAAGGATATATTTATAAGGTGGCAGCCATTCCAACTGGGTTTCGAGACTCAGTCTCTACAAGCCCGAGCTCAGCAGACTTAAACTAAACATTCCTAATGGTCCAGGCGGTAAGAAAACACATGTGATATACACCTTTTAAAACTAAAAAAAATGATATAAACTAAGACAAATAACAGTGATATATGTACAGTAATCATGTAATTATTATTCTGTTCATGTAAAAATTCAAATTAACACTTTGTTTCTGCAACAGGATATCAATCTTTCGAAATGATAGCAGTTTTACATACAATGGACATCATATAAGTTGGATAAGCCTCAAACTCAAGTTTATATTTCAACTAATGTGTCTTACAAAGCTAATCCATACTACCATAATTAAAATAAAACAAATGGATCATAATATCGTTCAATAGTCCCTAGTTAATTACAGTGCGAATTTAGCTAATCAACAAAGCTAATTGAATTTCAATGAATTAAATGAGCACAGATCGACAATAGAAACATGCACAGTTCATCTTATTTCGAGTTTTGAAAAAATTACATCGGAGAAGATCCAGAGCATGTACCTGGAATTTGAATAGAAAAATAGAAAATGGATGGTCAGCAGCAGTAAGCAATAAGCAACAATCAGCAGCAGCTTTGAACTAATTTCAACCCAGAAATGATATCCAATAGACCAGTAGTTAATTTCAAATGAATAACAGCAGTGAACACCCAAAACCAGCTCGAATGAACTCAAATAAACCCAGAAATGACCCCAGGAACTTCTGAAAACCACAATTACTAAAACACCCAAAAATTCAAGCCATTTTCAAACCTTAGATAAGCTGAAAATCTAATTTCTTCAGGATTACCCTAAGAAAACTCAATGGAATAGTGATTTTTTAAATTTTGGACCTCTAAGAATTTGTGTAAATTTTCAGATTTCAAAACTTGTGAAACAAAGTAAAGGGCATGCCTTTTATAGGCAAAAGTAGGGCTGCCTTAAAAATTCTACTTTACCCCTAAGTTCCTCCTTTATTTTTCAGTTTTTTTAACTATTTAGTCCTTTACTTATTGGCTTGTTGCCCAAGTCATATTGTTAACTTCCTGAAATTTTAATTGGAACCTTAATCTAGAAGGTTCTAGAGGTTTCCAATTTCAGTTACTTGCAGGATTTCCTTATTTGAAATACCTATATTACCCTTGATTTGATTCGAATTACTAATCTAGTCAAACTAAATCCCAAGCCCCTTTTAGCTTGGTCAAAATTTGACTATAGTTAACTGCCCAAAGAGCTGAGAGGATCAACTATAACCAAACCAATTCAATCAGCACTAGAAATTAATTCTAATTAACCAAATATCTTAAGGCTAAATTTGTTATTAAACTAACAACTAAAATCAAACAAATAGAACTGATACTACACTATGAAGAAAGGCAAAATAATCAAAAATGTAAAATAGTGGCAAACATGGAATCCTACGGTTAAAATTAAACAAGCAATCAAATCAAATGATAAAACGAAACATAAACACCAGTACAAATCTAAACCTTACATCAACCCTAACTCAAACAAAAGAAATACTTGGGGCTGGGAAGCTGGATCGAGTTGGAGGACAGGTCTTGGGCCAATTTGAAGCGGGTTTGGGGAGGGATTAGCTTGGGGCTGGAATATTTGTCCCAAAAACCGGGTTTTATTAGGACTTCTAATTTTTTTTTTAAATTTTCTTTCATTTTCTTTTCATTTTCATTTTTATATATTTTTTTTTGTTAAAAGCAAAAATTAAAAATAACAAAGACATGAATTAAACTAATTAGTTTCCAAAAATCAACTAAATCGTAAAAGAAAACTCTTTTTTAAACAAATCGAAATTAAAAAAAAATGCAAAGAGGATCATTTTTTATATTTTCTTCCATTTTCTTGTAATGTTAATTAATTAGTGGAACTAAAAAATATAAAATTGGGTCCTAAATGCAAGTATGCTATTTTTGTATTTTTATGGATTATCAAAATGCACACAAAATGCAATCAATCATGCAATTAAATTATAAACTAAATAATTAAAAGAAAAATCCTAATTTTATGAATTTTATAGGAATAATTCAAGCGAGACAAAAATCACGTGCTCACAACATGTTTGGTTAAAAGTGCTGAAATTTATAATAAGTAGCTGAAGAACTGGGTATACGAAGAGTTTTGTTTTAAAAAAAAGTATTTTAGGGATAGAATAGTAAATATTTTGGTCAAATCTAAAGTCCTTATAAGCTGAAATTTAATAAGTTGGGGGAGACCAACTTATGACTTTTAGCTTATAAGCACTTAATTTATAAGCACGTTTAATTTTACCAAACGCGTAGATAAGCCAAAAAATACTTATAAGCTAGTTTGATTATAAGATTAATCAAACACACCCTCAAAGCCACTTGTCTCGTAGCCTCAGTTTAAACGTTTTTTTAGGATAACACTTTATACGTCTATTATGTGTATTAACACCTCTAATATGATTGTATTGTCTGACTTCTAATGTCGATTATAGTGACGTATCGTCTAAGATTACTGATAACACTTCATAATCAAGTTTCAACAATATTTGTGATGTCTAGTCGTTTTTGTTACCCAACCCCATGAAGAATTTTTCTGAAATTGAAGTAATTGTTAGTTGCTTCTTAATTGAATTTGGTCCTGCAACAATTTTTTGTATCCAAATCCATTTGCTTAAAAACAACATTTTTTCTGTTGGGTGCGGTGAGCTTGGTGAATGTTTCAACAATTATAAGTTTACAAATTGATGTCTCTAAAACCTAACAAGAATTTTGAAAATAAGTGCTTAATTTCCTCACATTACTATTTCTCTCTAAAAATTGTTGGTTAACATATTAAATCAATACCAATACTTTTCATTTTTAGCAATTTGCAGCTTCCGATCTCTTTTCAGCATACATTTGCCCCCGATTTTCTGGAACTTCTTGAATGTTTAAATTAGGAGTGTGACTTATGCAAAGTAATAATAATAATAAATTACAAAGAAATTAGGTTTCTGCTCCAACAAACTCAGTAGCGTTGTTTTTTTGTAATGGGCTATGTTTTTTTGTCACTGCGATACGCATAAAAACTTACTCGCATTCAATATTAATACAAAATCATAATAGCAGGCTATTAAAAATATAATACAAAAGATTAGCACTAACTAATAATTAACAAATATGGCAGTAAAATATTTATATATATATAGCAGATTTCATTCAATTTAAATCAGCAAGAATCAAGCTGCTTAAAAAGACAATCATAATATTTAATATATTTTCCTATTTTTTCTCTCCATTCCATAACATCTTTTATGTTTTCTTTGGAAATCAATCCATTACATAACAGATATTTTTCTTTCCATACATGGGCTTTTTATACAATCTAATGTAGAGAAATTATACATCTTTATATTCTGATGGAATAAAATACATATATTTCATGAAAAAAAGATAATGTATGTTTGTAGTATATATACATTATAAATCATGTATTTTTTTAGGAAAATTGATGTATATATGCATATGTTGTTTATATATGTGTGACGACCCAAAGGGTCATCACTTGTTTTCTCAAGCATTTCGAGCTTCTGAGACCTTGAAAACCTCATTTATAGCTGCCTCGATTTACATGCGCAGTCCGGGCGCGAAGCCGGAAAAATTTACATGTTGAAATATATGAGTTATGTGAAAAATTTGAAGAATTTTGATATTAATATTGATATAGTTGACTTTGGTCAATATTTTTGGTAAACGGACCGGGACCCGTGATTTGATGGTCTCAGAAAGTCCGTAGAAAAATATGGAGCTCGGGCGTATGCCCGGAATCGAAATCCGAGCTCCAGAACCCCGGTAAAAGAATTTTTCTGTTAAATTATTTTATAAAAATGTTTAAGTAAAATGAAACTGAAATTTGATCAAAAAGTAATGGTACCGGGCTCGTATTTTGAATCCGATGCCCGGTACAAGTCATATTTATTGGTTAAGCGCTTCCTGTAAAGTTTGGTTGAAAACGGACGTCGTTTGACGTGATTCGGCCTTAAATTGGAAATTTGGAAGTTTATGAAAATTTGGAAGATTTCTTGAGTCTTAAGGCTCAATTCATTGATTTTGATGTTATTTCGGCGATTTGATCGCGCGAGCAAGTTCGTATGATGTTCTTGAGTCAGTGTACATATTTAGTTTGGAGCCCCGAGAGCTCGGGTGAGTTTTGGATAGGTCACGAGTTCATTTTTGCATGTTTGGAAGTTGCTGTCATGTCTGACCTGCAGGCTTCGCAAATGCGAAGATTTTGTTCGCAAATGCGAACTTCTTAGTTTTAGCCCAGAGTTCGCAAATGCGAACATTTTGTTCGCAAATGCGAACTTTTCAATTTTGGCCTATCTTCGCAAATGCGAAGATTTTGTTCGCAAATGCGAACTTCTTAGTTTTAGCCCAGAGTTCGCAAATGCGAACATTTTGTTCGCAAATGCAAACTTCTTAGTTTTGGCCTATCTTCACAAATGCGAAGATTTTGTTCGCAAATGCGAACTTCTTAGTTTTAGCCCAGAGTTCGCAAATGCGAACATTTTGTTCGCAAATGCGAACTTCTCAGTTTTGGCCTATCTTCGCAAATGCGAAGATTTTATTCGCAAATGCGAACTCAGAGACCTGTAAACCACGATTTCCAGCTTTATTTTTTCACATTTTCACAACCCAAAATACCCATTGGCGATTTTTCACGAACTCCCTCTTCTCCAAATCATTTGTAAGTCAACTTTTACTCAATTTCTTCAATCTTTAACATCATGTATCATGTTTTCATCGTAAATTCAAGGTTTTTCATGAGTAAAAATGGGGGTTTTGGATAGAACTTAGATTTTCATAAAAATTGGGATTTTGACCTCAATTTGAGGTCCGATTTTAGAACAAATTATATATTTGAACTCGTGGAAGGATGGGT
>MU667920.1:1028-22161 GCA_026770625.1 Nicotiana glauca
TGGAGCATGTTAGGCCAGAATTATTTGTTGCTTTGTATTGTTATACTTCAATTTCTGAATATTCTCTGATTTTGGTTGTGCATTTACATTGGGACTACGGGTTTGATTCTCGGGAGCTCCCCCCTTGTTTGTTTACTTTGGGACTACGGATTTGATTCCTGAAAGGCCCCCCTGCACATTTATATTTGGGACTATGGGTTCGATTCTTGGGAGACCCCCCTGCACATTTATATTTGGGACTACGGGTTCGATTCCTGGGAGATCCCCCTGCACATTTATATTTGGGACTATGGGTTCGATTCCCAGGAGATCCCCCTGCACATTTATATTTGGGACTACGGGTTCGATTCCTGAGAGATCCCCCTGCACATTTATATTTGGGACTACGGGTTCGATTCCCGGGAGATCCCCCTGCTTATTTATATTTGGGACAACGGGTTAGATTCCTGGGAGATCCCCCTGCACGTGTTATGTTTTAAGACTGAGAGTGCGGGATACCAAGAGATCCCTGGCATAGAAATGATTATTTATTAAGGATACCAAGAGATCCTCGTGATACCAAGAGATCCCCGAATCATTATTGAGGATACCAAGAGATCCTAGAATTATTATTGAGGATACCAAGAGATCCTAGAATTATTATTGAGGATACCAAGAGATCGTAGAATTATTACTGAGGATACCAGGAGATCATTGGGATACCAAGAGATCCCCGAACGATTTATTGAGGGTACCAAGAGATCCTAGAATTATTATTGAGGATACCAGGAGATCTCCGGGATACCAAGAGATCCCCGAACGATTTATTGAGGATACCAAGAGATTCTCGGGATACCATGAGATCCCCGATGATAAATATCCGGTTGTGGCTTGTATCTCTATTCATTGAATGTGTTTGTTCTCTGTTACTGTTTTACTTATTTTATTGTTGGATTTTTGCTGTGATTATACTCATATTGTCTCCTCATTATCATACTGATTATTATATTTTTCTCAGTAGGGCCCTGACCTTCCTCGTCACTACCCAACCGAGGTTAGGCTTGACACTTACTGAGTACTGCCGTGGTGTACTCATGCCCTTCCTGCGCATGTTTTCATGTGCAGATCCAGGTACTTCTGGTCGAGCGCATTATCAGCGATTCAGGTGCTATATTCGGAGACTTGAGGTACATCTGCCGCGTCCGCAGACCGAAGAGTCTCCTTCTACTCTATCTTGTAGTTAGCGGATCCATTTCATGTATTCAGTTGTTTTAGACATTCCGGATATTAGAGTTGTATCTTATGATTCTCTTAGCCTGTGTCGCTCGTGGGTTTTCGGGTCTTTAGGATAGTTTCAGAATGCTAAGTGTTAAAGTGTATGTGCCAGGAGGCAATTTATATATATTATTCCTGTTATTTAGTTTTGATTATAATTTTCCACAAATGTTATTACTTCCGCAAGGTGTTTGGCTTACCTAGTCGCGAAGACTAGGTGCCGTCATGACGTGTTCACAATTGGTGAACTAGGGTCGTGACAATGGTAAGGTGGCTTTTACCAGTGCCAAGATCCAAAGTCTCTTCAGCTGCCCATTAAGCTTTAAATGGTGCACCCAATTTCAACTCCATAGGCTCATATTCATTCTCAATCTGTCTATAGGTTATCAAAGAAGAAACTTTCATTAAATTACTTATTTTTAACTTCAAAAAAAGGCAAAATCCTTAACTTGGTCCCACAAACAAACATCATAAGACAATATTGGAATTCACATAAACATAAAGGAACTTTCACATAAACAATGAGATAGCAAATAGATAAACAACACAAAAGTATTTTATCGAGTGAAATATAGATTTTTTAACAAATAATTCAATTGGACTCCATTGACTTTACTGTTAATACAATGAAATTAGCTACAGAAGGTGAACAAAGGATCCAGAAGGTCTACATCTCTACAATAAGAACTTCATTCACTTCTCTGTGTCCCAAAACAGAAACTTGTCAAGTTTAATAGAAAATGCCTAAATTCAAAGAATCAGGCAGGAAAAAAAACTCTACACCAGATGAATACGTTACCCAATGATTAACTTAAAAATGCATATCACCATACACAAGGGACCGTGGAAAGCAAAATATAGCTTTCTATTACCAAGAAATGCACAATCTTAGTTTTTCTATATTAGCATAGATGTTGCACATGTATTTGTATACTTAGAATTCTACACAACACAAGATGCAAGTATTCATGTAATATTATCTCTATTAAAAGTAAGGAAATTAGGAGAGCACATTGCTTAAACTAAAGAACTAAGACTGTCTACTAAATAACTTTCAAAAAATAATTAGAGTTAATACATTTGAAACGAAGAAATAAAGAAACTTCAAACAAATAATAAAAGGCCAATATTATGTAATGCCAATATTTCTTTTCCTACAATAATTTGATCAACTTCTATATGAATATGAACATAAATTCATCTCCAAGTTTATTTTTAGAGCTTCTATCTAACAGAGTTCCGAAAGGTGTGCACTAAATCCTAACTCTTCCCAGAGAATGTGTCATTGGACAAGAAACTAGAGGGTACAAATATAGCTAAACACAATCAAAGAGCAAAGACCAACTTGAAAACAGGGCATCAACCTCCAAACATAGCTCTAATATACCAAAACTCGTATTGCCTATGCAAACGGAGTGATTATATCAATACTCAACTACTTGTGTAGTAACAACTTGAAAAGATAGAGGAAAAGGACATACACAAGAATTAGGACACAGCTTGCTATCCTCCAAATGTAACCTAGTATGAGAATAACTGAAACTTAAATAAAACTAGCTTAGAGTTTCAAGCCCTAATTTTTGCTTTGATGGAATTGTAACCTGTAACCGAAGCATTGAAAGAATTTTCTCGAACAAGATAACTAGTCAAGGGAATAATATATTAAAAATATTGATGAAAATTGAAAGAAATAGTGTGCTTGTGAAAACTCACTTAAAGGAAAAGAGAAGCCTGACTATCATGGAAATGGCGTCAAACGGATCTACGTGGCGAAGCTCTGCCATTTCTGCGGAACCCTCCAAAGCATGCCACAACATATAATTATACTTTGAAAAAGTCAGTCCTTTTTAAATCGAAACATGAATTGGAAATACTGATTGTTACGATTAAATCTTTGATTTCTTTTGGAAATTTCTCAGATCTAGCATTCTAAGTCATTTAGTTTTTCTCTCCAAGGAGGAAGCATTCGAATTACGAAAAATATGGTTACATGAGAAATCAAAGCCCTAAGCTTGAAATAACTGTAACTAGACAGATATAGAAAGACGAAGAACCTTACCGTTTCAGACCCTAACTTGGATTGAGGAAAGGCCGAGTTCTCTGAAGTGTTCAGTGAAATTTGTGAAGGGTTTGGAACAAAACAGGGAGGGGTTTGGCCAAAAAAGAGGGAAATTTGCCGCCTAAGCTAAAAAGTAAAAAATTTGCCGCCTAAGCCCCGAGCTGAGTCCCAAAAGGCCTTTTAAAATAATTTTCTACTAGTAATATAAGGGCATTTTGAACGAGTCTTGTAGTGATATGAGGTGTATTTAATCTCAACTACTGATAGATGATATATTTGAGCCTTTTCTCAAAGTTCAGTGGCATATTGAAATATTCTTCGTATTTTAGTGTTAAAAATTCTATAGGTTATCACTTAAACATATAATCTTTGGACATTCAATTTTATATTTCTATGAAATAATGCAATCATTCCCCCTAAAATGTTTAGATAAATAATAACAAAAATTAGAGTCACAAATAAGTACAAGATTTTTCATGGCTAAAATTTGCACAATAACTACAAATTCTAATTACCATTATTTTAAGAACCAATTTTCAGTTACTAACCTTGTGCTGAATTAATGTTAACAATTTGAGACAAATAATTTTATTTTCGTCAAAAATCATACGCAAGGTCAACAAATAAAATAATATATATCGGCAATTTTATTTTTGTAGCTAATTAGTATCCCTAAATGGTCCAATATTTTTTTTGTGAGAAATCTTATTAGAAAAATTTTGCTATAAGATTTGAATATCATTCATAAATTATTACATCCAAATATGAAATGAAATCTAAAATTTATCACAAAAATGAGTGATTTGTGAGATTTTGTTGTTGAAGCTAGACACTACATTATTTGAGAAAAAACCTCATCAAGGCTAAATTGAATATTATATAGGGACAACATAAAAATTATCATGAATTGTTTATATTATTATTGACAAAAATAAGTACAATATTTTATAGCTAATGTTCGCATTATTTAGCTATAAATTTTTAATTGTCGCTATTTTAATAATTCTTTTTTGTGACAAAACTTTTTTGTATCTAAGTGTAAGTATTTATTAAGACAAAAACTATTTTGTCACAAATAGTATATAACATCAATGACAAAATTATTTCGTCACCAATAACATTATATTTGTCAATAAATATTTTCTATTAAATGGCGCCAACTCATTTTTTGGTGGGAAACTTTAGTGGACAAAGCTTTGCTACAAAAATTTGTGTTTCGTCACTAAAAGTATGTGGCTCATGTATTCAGATACGAAATATTTTTTTGTCACGAAAAGTGAACAATTAGTGACAAATTTTTGGACGTCGCTATTAATTTCGTAGCTAAATATCACATTTGTTGTAGTGCATACCTTGGGATCCAAAAAATGAGGCAAATGCCCTTGCAAACTTAGGGTCGTCAGTCGAGGACGACGAGCTCAACTCGGGGGTAGTCGTCGCCAAGATAAACTCCACAAGCTTGACTTGGGATTAGAGAAACAAATATAAAACTTAATCAGAAAAAGCAGGTTCAAACCCAAACAGAGATTAATTAGGGCAAAAACCACAAAATACTAGATTTGACAAAGGAAATGTTTAAGTCCAAAAGACAAAGTAAATAAATACGATTGATAACATGGAAAGACCCAAAATTGGAGCAAAGATTGGAAAAATCAGTATATTACATAGAATCAACTAGGGTTCGAATACTCTAAAAAAACCAGCCAAGAAGGTGAAAGAATAATTGATTAAACAGAAAGACCTTTGGAAAAAAAAATTTGGGATGAACCCTAGTTTAGGAAGAGCGATAAAAGTCGGAAACTAAACTAATTTTTTTTAAGGAAAACACGTAATAGCGCTCGAATCACCCCAGATCTATACAGATCTGAGAAGGATCGATAGTAACGGACTAGGGTTTTTTAGAAAAAGTAGCAGAGATGAGGGAATTAATAGGTCAAGAACCCATAGATTCGTAACAAAATAAAGAGAAGTTCTTACTCACAGTAAAAAAAAAAAGGCACGAGACAGGCTAATAAATGAAGTTTCAAACCAGAACCAGCTAGATTCTTTGAGATCTTCTCAAGGATCCATGAAATCAAAGAGCCATGGCGTGTAGAGGGCCAGGCTTGGCGGAGAAGCCATGGAAGCCTCATAAAGTGGAGGTTTATACCGGTGACACCGCTTAAAATTAGGGTTAGGTTGAGAGAGGTTGAGAGAAGAGGGAGATGATGACGGCGGGTGAGGGAGAGAATGAGAGGGTTTGGGGGAAGGGGTAGGTCTAGGTTTAATTAAGGAATAGGGGTTATTGACCGTTGATCTGAATGATCAGCGGTCAGGATTGAATGGGGGTCTCGGGTCGATCATATGTGTATTTGGGCTTAAGGGAATTGGTCTAATTTTAAAGGGGTTTTTGGGCTGGTTTAAAAAGGGTTAGATCTGAAAATAAAGGGGCTATTTATTAAATGCCCAAGTAATTGAACAAAAAATTATTTTATAAAATAATTAACAATAAAAAAAATAATGTTCATCTATAGAAGTTTTTAAAAATAATTATTTGCTATTTTAAAAAATACAATGAACCATTTTCTGGTAAAATAATGCAATAATGTGTGCATGGGCTATAATTGCAAAGTTATTGCAATCCTAACCAAAAAGTATAAATCTGGCCACTGTAAAATAATTTAAACTTAATATGACTACAAATAGCAATATTAAGTCATGAAATGCTATAAAGTCATTTATGATGCAATTTTGTAATTATTTATATAAATAAAATACTAGGATAAATTAATTTTAAAATGTAGAATTTATGGAAAAATATCAATCGATGTTAATGCATAGTTTTTAAGGTATATATGCACTTAAAAAGTATTATAGGGAAAAACTGGGTATAAACAACGAATTATTATCGAAATTTGATAATTTTAGTATGGTTGAACTCATATCGAAATGGCTGTTCGGGTTTTGAGAATTTTATCGGTTTTCAAGGTTCATACTCAGGGGTTGACTTTTAGTTTTAATTAATGATCAAAGCTTTATTATACGAAATTGTTTCTATGTGTTTTATTTAAGGTTTGAAGTTATTTTTGCTAGATTTGAGCCGTCCGAAAATTATTTTACTCGAGAAGATTATTTTCGAGTATCGGTCTAGCTTCTTTGAGGTAAGTATCTTGCCTAAAATTGCACGGGGGAACAACCCTTAAGATTTAAGACTTTGATGCTAATTGTGTCATGTGAAGGTCGTGTATGCGGGGTGACGAGTGCGTGCTCGAACTTATTTGTGGAAATTTGACCATTTAGGGCTCTTAGGTTCTGATATTCATTAGATATATAGTTGTTTTGTTATATTAAATCCCCCATTTACTAAATTCGCTCTTACTTATTTTATTGGGAATTAATTGCTTCATGTTCTACCCCTTATTGCCGATTAAATTCTTATGTGCCTTAACTGAAGTTATTGCCTCTTTTATGGCCATGCTATGCTTTTCGTAATTATTTATTCTTAATTGAAGTTATTACTATCTTCTTCGTAATTGTCTAACCTTAATTGAATTTATTATTTTTTTCATATTTACTTATCTTTAATTAAATTTGTTGTATCTCTTCCGTTATTATTTAATCTTAAATGAAGTTTTGTTATGCCTTTTCATTGTTGACTTATCCGTATTTGGAGTCATTTATTCATGTTATCTCTCTTATCATCGAAGTGTACTTTTGTGGGATCATTGCTACACATTATCTCTTCGTTTTTGAGCTATTCTTGTTGAGTCTGTTATTTCTTATTGTGTCTTCCTTTATGAGCTCGATCTACCATTTCTTTGTGTTCCAAAGTTCTTGAGTTTATTCAATTGTCGAATTCTTATGTTATTGCTATTTTTGCTGTTGTATTCAGTGTGTTTGTGTCGTGGACTATGTGTTGTAAAAATATTGATATCATTGAATCCTTGGAAAGGTTGTGGCCTACGGGCAATTGTGATATGAGTTGTTATGTTGTGTTGTTGTAGTGATAACACATGTGAATTGGTATGTGATTTAGTTGTTGTATGCGGATTATAGGGGTGGCTTTTCATCGTTGTAGATGTCATGCGAGACATAAGGGTGGTATCACACTGTTGTTGAATGTATAGAGTGATATGGGTAGCTGTTGTGTTATTGTCCGAGTGGAACGATAAGGGTGGCTATTATATGAAGTGATACATGTGGCTATAGGAGAGATACGGTTGACTAATGATATTGCCAGGGCGGAGTGATACGGGTGGCTATTGGAGAGATAAGGGTGACAATGTTAAGGCTGATGTGTGATGGTTTGGGAGACATTGTGTTGGGAGTTTTAGTGTGATTGAGTGTTCTTCCTTGTGTTTGTCATACACCTTACGTGACTTGTCTTGTTGTTTTGATGAGTTGTTTGATGTATTTGATATCATTTGTTGACTTAGGCTGCAGTAGTACACTGGCACAATCATACATCGTAATATGTCACATATACTAGTTCGGGAGTACGAAACTTGTCACTTTTTTATCATACCTATCTGTTCTTATATTATCTGTTTTGCTGTTGCTATTGGGCCTATGACTATATCCGGTGGATTGTGATTTTGGCACGTGAGTTGTCCGTATGGTTGTGATTCGAGATATGGGCATGAGGTACCGTGAGTGTATGATGATGGGTTGAGGCCCAGGACTTGTGACTATGATATGAGGTACCACAGAGTGATTTCGTTGTGAGACTTGTGTTAGATCAGATTGATTAATCGATTATCCTTTGTGCTTCCTTATTTGGTTTTAATGATACTTCACGGTGTTCTTATTGTTTTATGGTTTAAAACACTTGTGGGGTCGTGTTGCCATTTATTGATTTTCGCTTTCCGTTATTAGCATTATACTACTAAACTGCACATGTTATTTTGACTAGTGAATGTCTTGACTTGTACCTCGTCACTATTCTACAGAGGTTAGTCTTGACACTTACTGGATGCCGACCGTGGTATACTCATACTACACTTCTGCACATTTTTAGGCAGATCTAGGTACTTCGGAGTCCGTTGGTTGCTAGATAGAGGATCAACTACCGCTGTGAAGACTTCAAGGTATACCTGTCGTGGCGTTCGCAGGCCTTAGAGTCACCTTTGAATGTTATTTTGTACAGTTTATTTTTTTCTCGGAACACTTGTACCTAGAGATTTTATAGTGAACTCAGTAGAGCTTATGACTTGTACTACCAGTTTTGGGATTGAGAGTTTTGTATAGAAATTTCTATTTCTTGTTTAACAATTGTTGGTTGAATTTTGCTATTAATTCAGTAAGTGTTAGGCTTACCTAGCCTTAGAGACTAGATGTCGTCACATCATCCTACAGAGAGAAATTGGGGTCGTGACTACTTTCCTATAGAATATGTGGGAACATTTAAAATATTCAATATACTTTCTTTTCTTTGCCACTGTTTTCCTGGAAACTTCTTTCTAATTTTATGTAATTAATTTCCAATAATTTTGCCACTAAAATAGGTGGGAGACGAATTTCGCGATTTTAGGCGCTAAATAGTTCCCATACAGTGAGAACAATTAAAATTTTGGTAAAATTTTCTTGTCCCCACTTTTCCACTGATTTTATCAAATTTTTGGTGAGAATTACCACTGATAATATTTTCATGGGCAATTTGCATTATTATAGTAGTGTGCAGTACTACATACATTGACATTTATGGAACAAAAAATCTTGAAGTATCACCTTGAAGTTGAACACAAAAGTCAGCACGTCCTTATCATTTTGCAGCACTTTTATAAGCCTGATGTACATTAAACTGCGTATGATACATAAATTACATTACAACATATATAAAAGGAGGAGAAAAGAAGATAGGGTGGGTGGTTAATTGTGTTAATATATTACAAGAGCTTCAGTAAAGCATAAGAAATATGCAACCAAATTAAAGAACCACAAAACACCTAGAGTCTTTGTTTATACGCCTTGTTCTTCATCAGTGCTCTTCATTCTTCGAAGTTTAAACGAGAATGACTGTCCTGGTGCTATTGCTTGGACTGGTTTGTCAGTGACCCTGATGAAATTGTAGGACCATGCTCCAAGTAATGTTCCACAAACAGGTCCGATTATATACACCCATATTGCTCTGTAATCGTTGCTAGCCATTGCAGGTCCAATGGTTCTAGCTGGGTTCATTGATCCTCCTGACACCGGCCTACAACAGATCAACATCATTATAGGTCAGCCAATTAATTAAAAAACATGCTTAATCTAGGGCATTGCAGCATAACGGGAAAACATTCTTTTTATTTGATTTAACTATGATTAAGTGATAAATTTTTATTTAAAACAATATAACCGTCAGAATCTAGTTCAAGTGGTAAAGGTTGATGAGGGACTTGTAAATTAGGGCATACTTTCGAGCAGCATATAACAGGGTGGGTACATTATTCTATGTGAACTAATTAAGTTTGAAATTTCAATGCAGAATGTAAGAGGGTGGGTACATAATTCTTGAATTTCAGAAGATTTGTGATTTGTCGGTTTTAGATGAATTTAACGATATAGTACGTAATTTCAATTCTTTACTCATTGGATGCATGTTTTTTTAATCATCTAGAGCGCGAGACCAGAATATGCCACTTTCTGTAAGAGTGCAAGTATTTTTTTTATAATTAATTAAGAATTTTGAAGGTTTAGTTTATCTTCTCTAATTCTACTATATAACTTTTAACTTATCCCCCAATTATGACCGCTCGTTTTCTTAAGCGTCAAAACTTATGTCCAAGCAAAAAATGGGTATATTATTAGGTTTTTTATTTTTACAAACTTTGTACAATTTTTTTCCTTTTAATTCATCATGGAGTAGACCACCACTTACCCTGCCAAGATAGAAGTAATGCATACAGCCGAGCCAACTGCCATGCCTGCCAGCTCACCTATCTATGAAAACACAAGTTCAACAAAAGAATTATCAGAATCACGATCCACTTGACTTTACAAATAAAAACGACACAAATTTACTAAGAATGAGGGAAGTCATTTTCAATTCTGTAGAAAATAGTTTCTTTAAAAAGTATATTTCCGTATATATTTTTTTCCGTATTTGGTTGTTGAAACACAAAATATTTATTAAATAAATAACAATATTTGCAAATGAAAGTGGCTATTAAAATTTTATATTACTATAGGTTAATAATTATGTCGAAATTTTAGTTAAAATTAGTTGTAAGGAGAATGATGTCCGCCCATACAAAAAGGAATATATTTTCTCCCTTTTGATGATATCTTTCAGATAATTAAACACCATAAAATAATTTTTTATGAAAATTTTTTTCGTAAAAAATAACTTCCACGTTAACAAAACATAGATAATGTGATTTTGGGGATTCTTACAGCTTTGGTATCAGTGGCGACTGCAGAGGTGATGAACATCATAGAGAAGGTGACCACAATTTCCATAATTAAAGCTTGAGTGTCTGAACCTGAAGGAGTTGTAGTTCCTACATGTTTTATTGGGTGAAGCAATACCCGTAGAGTGAATGCAGCAGAGGTCGCTCCTGTAAGTTGTGCGGCTGCATACGGTGGTACCTTCAAAATAGAACCAAATTCCACATTTAGCTTCTTGTAAACGAAAAAAATACTCACGTTCGATTTGTATCAAATTAATAAATGCAAAGACATTTATCTTACTCGTTTCGCGTATAAATTTGTCCTCTTCTTGTTAATTGCTTAGTTTATGGTGATTACAGATTTAAACTTGATAGGTCCAATTTTCATGTTTTTAATATTGAAATTATTGTATTTTTAATTTAAAATTATAAATTAAAAATATAATATTTATGGAAATTTTAGTAGTTTTTCACTATATATTTATGATTCTTGAATATATTATTGGATTCAATTGAACTACAGAAATAGAATGGCCACAACTACGGAGGCATCACTATTGTCAATTTGTTCAAGACTTTCAAGGAATGAATTTAATATATTGTCACTGAATTTTAGCCATTCTAACTATAATGTCACAAAAAATATTTTTGCCACACTAAAATAATTTAATTTACTACTATAAATGTTAAAAACTAACTATTTTTATCACATTAAAATAATTAAATATTTCCAACTATAATCATAAAGACATAATTATTTATTCATTATAAAATTAATCATAAAAGCTTTAGCCATGACGAGAAATTAACTCGGCTTTCGATTGATGTTGATGAAAGAACAAATGAAATCAATAGATTGGTCCTTTATGATCAATATATACAAGTCATGGAGCCCAAAACCAGGCAATATATTAGATGTAGAGTTAATTGAGGAACATGTACTGTGAGTACGACCTCTATGGTGGTGGTAGATGATTATTTATGTTTTGCCACATGCCATCCCCACGACCCCATCCCTCAATAAGTTACTTTTGTTGGGAAATTATGTTGTTTGGTTTCTAAAAGCAACGAAAAAGGGCTTCATCTTAAAAGATGCATATATTATTGAAAGCAGTATAGGCTTCAAATTTACGATGTGACGGGAAAAAGAAAAACTCCCACAAAAAAATTCTATGGTAGAGAGAAAAAGGAGAAAAGGATTAAGGGGCGACCAACATATCTTGGATTAATTGTTAAATTCTTTTTATATAATCACTTGACATTAGATACTCACTAGTCTAACAAGAAGACCTACTCTATGTTGCATGTGCCATGATTTGTTTGTTAAATATTCATAATATAAGGTAGCTTTGGTTTTTCAAACTAGAAAATGGAGCAAGTAGGGTATCCTCCCCGTTGACAAATGACGGTGCTAATTTAGTCTTTCTTTTTTGTTTTCCTCTCGATTATTTTAATCTTTTGATTAGTTTAATTAGTTTTGGATAATGATCACGGAACACATACTAGTAAAGGGAATCCAGCTTGGAAATCCAATTGTTAATTTTTTGTCCGTTGTCAAACTTCGTTTTGATGCTACTTCAACAGAAAACACGAAGAGCATATAGTGCATGGGCCATGGCAAAAGCTTGATGAATTATTATCCATTTGATGTTTAAAATATAAGTGGCAGCAAAGCACGGAGTTGGCAACAGGAAAGTGCGAAGCACTGCAACTTATATTAAATAAATAGTTCTATGATATATAAAAATTGCGATCCATCACTTTTAAGAGAAAATAAATATTATTTTTATGATAAGATTAATTGATAATTTAATCAAAGTTGTAATTAACCGATAATAATAAGTTAAATTAAAATGAGACATTATGTTGTTATTACTCTTTAAAAATGTTTCCGGGCATGTGCCGGATCTCCAAAAATAGTGCATTGTGGATAACCCGACACCAGTACGTCAACATTTGTAACGAATCGCAACAATATATATTATTGATAATGTAGTATGTACTAGAATTTTGATAATATAAGTTTATATAACTTAAATCATATGCAATAAAGCTGAATAAGACGAACCCAGCAACCAGCATATGAATGAATGATTGACATTAACATGGGTTACATAATTATTTCACTAATTATAGAGCAAACTTCAAAACCCCTGTTTGTCCACTAAAGACCTAATGGATTGAGAGTAACCTAATGGATTGAGAGTGATGAAAGGAGTCAAGGGTCTTCCATATAGAAAGAGTTGTGACTTTCAATAATTGTCATGTGCCTATCAAAATCACCAGGTGTATAATCAGGTCAGCTGCCGGACCAACTATAGCCAAAGGTTGCTACTCCCACATGTGTGGTTGGAATGGATCTACTATATCTAAAGTGCATATTGATTGCTACTTCCTCCGAACCTGTTTGACTGGGCACGAAGTTTAAGAAAAAAATGAAGACTTTTGAAATTTGTGGTCCTAAACAAGTCCAAATGGGGCCCAGAGTATTTGTGTGGTTATAAAAGTTTCTCATTAAGGGTAGAGTTATAAGTTTTAATAAAATTGTTATCAAATTTAGAAAGGGTTCATTCTTTTTGGAACGGACCAAAAAGGAAATAGGTTCACATAAATTAAAACGGAGGAAGTATATCTTTTTTTTTTCGCCTATTTATAATGTGAGAATGCTCTATACATGCGAGAGAAAAGAATATTGTATTGATAAGCGGTATTATTTAAGAATCTAAAAATCATGGAAGACATAAATGAAATTATATTCTCCAACCTACCACTATGAGGTAAAAAACATTCATTAACTGACAGGCCCCATTGCCCAAATCAATGTTTCCTTTAATTTATTTTCCTTCTTTATGTTGAAACATAATATAATATAATTATATGTTATTTATTACTAACTTCGTTCATTTTTACTCAGTACATTTTGATTTTTTATACTCCTTAAGATATAATAAATGAAGTGCATAATTTGCTATGGTACTCATATTAATTGATGCATATTTTATTGGATTTGAGAAAATGATTTGAAATGAGTAATAAATACTGTGGGTATAATAGAAAAAAAAGTTTATCTTCTTTTAATATACGTAAAGTGACAAATAAAACTAAAAATTTATTTTTAATATATATGCCAAGTAAAATTGAAAGGAAGAAGTATATCTTAAGCTTAACAAGGAGAGAGCCACAAAATTTAATATGGTATTAACACCACATAAGATGCTAGGTTCAAATGCCAATGTCAACTTACAAGTTACAAAGTATATACTCTCTCCGTTTCAATTTATGTGAACCTATTTCCTTTTTGGTCCGTGCCAAAAAGAATGACCTCTTTCCTTATTTGGAAACAATTTAACTTTATGCAATGATTTATAGCCACACAAAATATATGTGCCTCATTTTACACCACAAGTTCAAAAGTCTTCTCTCTTTTCTTAAACTCCGTGTCCAGTCAAATGGGTTCACATAAATTGCAACGGAGGGAGTATATGATCTTATGTGTTTAGCCCATAAAAAGTAGATGACGCTCACACGTGTGAAGACTTATTGAGACATGATATAAGTAGATATTCACTTTCAATTTATATAAAATATTTTATTTATTAGTCAGTTCCAAAAGAATGATTTATTTTTATAATTGAAAATAATTCAACTTTAAATTATTTATTTTACTATTAATTTAAAGTATTTATAATCACGCAAATGTCATGGCCCCACAAAATTTTTTATCTCTTAAGCTTTTAATACTATAAGTTTCAAAAGTCTTTTTTTTCTTAAACTCTTGTATCGAGTCAAACTGCCTCATCTAATTTAAAAGGGATGGAGTAATTAAGGCCTCATTTGTGTTCTTAAATATTAAGATGTCTGAATGTAAATATACATCTGAATATTAAGATGTGTATTAAGATCTAAAGATCAAATAATTAAGACTGTTTATTTTTTTAGCATATTAATGTATACAATTTATCTTTATTTGAAAATTAATAAACATAAATTTTAAATGAATAATTAATCTAATTTTCTATCATTAAGATGTATAGTTTTTTAAACTATGATAGTTGCTAGTGGTGATGACTAACGGTAGTGCTTGTGAATACCGACTAGAGACTGTGGTTGGTGGTGGTGGTTCAGGGCAATAATTAGTGGTTATTGGTAGTGGTGGCGATTATGATTGAGGATGCTGGTGTGGGTGATGACAGTTAATAATGGGGGGTGGGGCGGTGATTTATAATGATGGGCAATGCCGGCTATGTTTGTTGGGGTGGTTGTTGTGGTAGTTGAGGAGGATGAGTTTTGGTTGTGGTTGAGAATGATAGGGGTGGGACTGGTAGGGATGGTGGGTGGTGGTGGTGGTTGAGTACGGTGGTGGTGGGTGATATGGTGGTAGTTGATAATGGTAGGTGGTGGCGACAGTTAATAATGAATATGAATGATAACTTCTTAATAAAATGAAGTCTTTGTTATAGATCTTAATCATACATACCTATACAGACTCATTAAGTGATTGTAAAATAAAAAAATAAACAAAAAAACTTAATGATTAAGATCTTGAGTTTAAAAATAAATGCACTTAATGTATGAGATTTGAATGATTATGATTCAGACCTCCGTTAAGCGCAAACAAATGAGGCATAAAAATGTTTTTTCCTTTCTAACAATTTAAATATTTAGCAGAAATAGTCACGCACTTCAATATTTTTCTTTTTTTCTTTATTTTTTCTTTTTTTCAGAAGCCTATTTTTTCATTTGATAACATTTGGAGGAAATGGGATGATCGAGGACATACGTACCATAAAGAAATAAAAAGGGAAAACAATAAAGAATCAATTAGGGCGGAATAATAAAGAAGCGGACCTGTCTCCATGGGAAATGTCTAACGGCGGCAAAAGCAAAGGTAACAGCAGGATTCATATGCGCACCAGAGATATGTCCAACAGCATATATCATGACTGTTACAATGAGTCCACCCGCAACGGAAGCTCCAAGCCTCGACACTTTGTGTTCGTCGCTCGCACTAATTGCAGCTGCACCACATGTCACAAACACCAATAGATACGTCGCAATTACCTCCGCTATCACCTGCAAGAATCATTACAAGTGGATTATATTCAACATTATTTAAACTATTCATGAGTTCTCAATTTTTATGTTTCTTATGGCGAACTCATGAAACTCACATTGCTAAGAAGAAGAAGCAGATGATGATTAAAGTTTTAAAGCTAAGAAAAGAAGAAGAGGAATAAACAAGAGATAAAAGAAAGGTAATATTTCAACCTGAAATTAAAAAAGAAGCTACTCCACATGCATGCAAGTAGATTAGTGGACAAATTTAACATCTGTGTACCGATAATGTATAATTTTTGTACAGTCAATCAAGTTGACTTATAATAATAAGTAACTTTTCGAAGCAAATCTGATATGATATTAAATAACAACCTTTGTGGTAAGTTAAATTGGACTGATCGTAGCAGAAAATTTCTTTGAACTGTCAGTTATCTTAATGGACATATTTATGAATGAGTTGGATACCTTCTTGAGAAACCCAGGTGGGTAATATTCTTGAAAAGATATCAATATGTAACGGAACGACAAGTTAGACTTTGGATTTTCGACGGACACCAATTCATTTGGTTTTTTGTTTTCTGCAGAGTGTCCTTGTTCACTCTCCATTGATGAACTAGATAGACAAATAAAAACTGGTTAACAAATAGTGCTATAGAAGAATAAAACAGAAAATTGAATATCTTCTTCCTCCTTTTAAAATGTTTCTAGTTGGGAAAGGAGACGTGAATATGTGAAGTTCAAGAAGTTTCAAGGAGACGGAATAAACTTATGCTTTGAGCTTTTAGCTCTAAGAAATTTGTTTCTTCTCATATACTTATATATAGAGCACTAAAATATTTTGGGTGAAAAGTGTACATCCTCGATTCGTATGCACCTTGGACTCCTATCTCTTCAGACGTGGCCTGGACCCATACACGTTACTCAATTAAGTGTTTTTTTTTTTCGGTTTTATATTTTATTCTGGGTATAGTTATATTTTTCGTTGTCCAAAGGAGTACAGTAATGTAAAAATTTATGTGCACCATGTGTTCAAACCAAATTAATGAACAAGTAACATGTGTCATGTTGCAAGTAAGTAATCATAGTTAACGGCCATAACTTTTGCACAAGATCTTAAAAAATAATGTATTAACATACTTATTAATCCAGCTATTCCATTACTTTTTTAACTTAAGTAGATAAACATGGGAATATCGACAAAATTACCAAAATCATAAGCATTGGGAAAAACTCAACCTTTTTAGCAACCTGTTGGCCTACTGCACTTATCTCAAAACTTATTGTTCACCCGTAAAACGATATAATTAAATTTATATATGGTTTTTAGATAAATGAATTAATTCGATCCCGAAATAATACATGAATTGAAGAAATATATAATACTTAGACTTGAGATGAAGATGAAATAGAATAAATAGTAATTCCGGGGACAAGGCTTCCAGGACAAGAATAACCAAATCAAAAAGTAAGAAAGCAAAGTTGTATAAAGCTTCGAATATCGTGTCCTTTACAATGATAACAGATCACTATTTATAGTTGCACCTAGGTAACAAGGTCCTAGGATCATGCCCTTCTTTAATGTTAATTTTGAGGGCCATTGAAGAATGTGTAACGGTGAGCATAAATAGAAGATTCTTTGTAACGGGCAGTATATTAAATACTCTAGAATATTCCCAATTATATGTTACCGTGTGGCAGGTATTTATTGTATCTTTATGAGCATCATTCTTTCCGGTAGCAAATTGAACAGTTGTCTTTGGTTTTAACTGTCCTTTGCTTTCGGCTCCACGTGTCACTCTCTTATGCAATTATTTAGCATAGCATATTTTCAACTTATACAGATAGTCTCCCTGCTTTTTGGTAATATAACTTTGTGTCTCCGCGAAGTTGGTAGAAATATTCTTTTTGGAGGAATTTCTCTGACCCCTCTGAAAAGTTTTTGACGGTTGATTAGATGCACGTCTCTCTGCATTTAATGCCGCGAACACGCAACATCCCACGATTCAACATAACTTTTATCGGTTACCGAGGTAATTATGGCCACGAATTTAGTCGCCAAAATCTTTACTTATACGCATCAATGTCTTTTATTCACAACCCATAATTCTCCAAACTCTCTTCATTCAATTTGTACTATGTTCTTCAATCTTTCTTTAACTTTCATCATACGAGAAAACTTTTTCCTTCTTCTATAACATATAATGGCTTCATCTTCAAAAAAAAAATACCAGTTTCTCAAAGAACAAAAACAAAGCTGATGAAGCTGCTCTTCCTACAGTGAGCACCCGCATCCCTAGAAGTCTTGTCATAATGAAAGACTTCGAAGAGAAATTTCCTTCTGTTAGCCCTCGTACATGGGCCATTAGCATATATCCTTCTCCCTTCCGTCCTTCCAGCATTCCTGCTGTGATTTAGACATTGTTGCTCCAGATCTGGCAGAGAGGGCTGTGAGCATGTAATTTTTGCCCTATACGAAATACTCCTATAAAATAAAATAAAATATATTTTTTCCAATTATTTACCATTTTTATTGGATTTTTAGTAATTGTTTGCATTTTTGTGCACGTTTAATCTTATTAAAACCATAAAAAATATCAAAAATACCATTTATTGCATTAAATTTTTTTTATATACATTTTTAGGATTAATTAGTTAATTAATTCATTTATTAAAAATAAAAATCACAAAAATGGCTCATCTTTTCATTTTTACCTTTTAATTTTTAGATTAGTAATTTTTCTCTTTTAATTTAGGATCAAGTAATTGTTATAAATTTTATAATTATATAATTAGCTTAATTTTATAATTTAGATTAATCTAGGCTTTTTAATTAAACAAAAAGAAAAAAAATAAAGAGGATAATTACAAAAGGGTTTAAATTTGAATTTGGGCTGACTTTATGCCTAAATCCGTTTCCAAATCAATCCAGATCCAAGCCCAAATAAACAGCCTTACCCTATCTACGCCCCATTTAAAACCAAACGACCCCGTTTTGTTTTTCCTTATCATGACCGTTGGATCATTGTGATCCAACGGCTTCAAACTGACCATCCAATTAGCATATAACTATCCGAACAAGCCCAAACCCCCCAATTACCCCTCTCACTTAGTCTCTCACCCAAACCATGAGCCAAACCTTAGCCGTCCTAAATCCCCACGCCGCCTCCGCCGTTAGCCACCCGCAGGAAATCGTCTCACAGCGGATTCTGTGCTCCAAACCTTACCAAATTAACATCAGGTGACCACCTTTCCCTCCCCTTTCCAAATCCACAAACCGATTCCCTCAAACCCTTACCAAGTTTCTGGAGTTTTAGATCTAAAATCGGAAACTAAAAACCCTATTTCCTCCTAATCAACCTAAAACTTCACCACACCATCTCCTCACTCCCCTCACCCTTAATATCCCACTAATTTTCCCAAAAGGCCTTTCAAAATCAAGCAATTTCAGGTTGAAAATTTTGAAAACCTAAAAGTCTACATTGAGTTGATTCCGGAAGATTTAATGGCCCAAACCTACATGAGCGAATTGTTCTTGACAAGAGAAATTGATTCATATGGGTTTGATTTGTTTTCAAACCTGCCAGAATCCGTTCAAACTTCGGCAAGGTCCACCAAGTTCAGCATATTTCTTACTTTTAGCGTAGGTAACTCCCCTTTATTTTCTGATGTTTTTTTTCTTGTTTAAGTTTTCTTTTCCTTCTCCATGATCACATATGTCTCTAATTAGCCGCATGATTTAGGTTTTTTTAGTTGTTTACACTTTGTTCACTAGATTAATCAAAGCATGCTAAGTTCAATTGGAATATATTTTTTTTAATTAGGGGTTTTTAATAAATTGGTTACTCTATTTATTTGTTCTAGTTCAAAGATTCTGCAAGTTGATCAACAGTCCATTTGGTTGATTTCTGATGAGCTACTAAATAGTTTAGTTGATTAGTTTATTCATAAACTAATTAGTTTAGGATTTCTTCTCAATTTCATGTTAACTTTTGGAGATGAATTAATCATTTTAATTGGATAAACACTTTTGGTTTACTAATTAGACTGGTATTATGTGACGACCTAAAGGGGTCATCACCGTATTTTTCCCTTTTTCGTGCTTCTAAGGCCTTGAAAACCTCATTTTAGATGCCTCAATTTGCGTGCGCAGTCCGGGCGCGAAGTCGAAAAGTTTTTATGTTAAAATATGTGAATTATGTAAAAAATTTGAAGAATTATGATATTAATATTGATATAGTTGACTTTGTTCAACATTTTGGGTAAACGGACCCGGACTCGTGATGTGATGGCCCCAGGAGATCCGTAGAAAAATATGGGACTCGGGCATGTGCCCGGAGTCGAAATCGAGGTCCAGAACCCCGATAAAAGAATTTTTCTGTTAAATTATTTTCTAAAATTATTAAGGAAAAATAAAAATAAAAATGAGCTAGAAAATATAGGTATCGGGCTCGTATTATGGTTCCGACACCCGGTACAGGTCTTAAATATGCTTTAAGCGCTTCCTGTGAAATTTGGTCGAAATCGGACGTCGTTTGACGTGTTTCGGACCTAAATAGCTAAAGTTGGAAGTTATGAACTTTGAAATGAAAATTTTGAGTTTTGGGGTTTGATTCTTTGATTTTGATATTATTTTTGCGATTTGATCTCTTGAGCAAGTTCTTAGGATGTTATTGAGTTTGTGTGTGTGTTTGGTTGGGAGCCCCGAGGGCTCGGGAGTGATTTCGGGGTTGGTTCAGAGTGTTTTTGGACATAGAATGCATCAGAAATTCTGCAATCTCGGACAAACCCACGCATTCGCGTAGCCCTGGGCCCCAGCCTTCTTCGCGTTCGCAACCTCTCATCGCGTTTGCATAGTTTGGGTTCACTCCTCTTCGTGTTTGCGTGAGGCCAATTGCGAATGTATAGGCCAAAATTATTGGGCCTGGTATCTTCCTTCTATGCGTTCGCATTTTCACTTCGTGAACGTGATGCCTACCGCCCAGTCTTCCTCGCGAACGCGACCCTACTGTCGCGAACGCGTAGTGTTATTTTCTCCAGTGATTTTTAAAAGCCTAACACAGTGTTCATTACGGGATTACTCCCATTTGTCTCAAACCTTGTCTCTCCACAGCACCTAGGGGAATTTCAGAGCTAACCTTCATCAAAGTTCCTTGGGTAAGTATTATCTAACTCATCTTCTTCGTTTCCTATCATCATCTATCTAATTCCTAGCCTAAAATCATGAATTAAAGGTAGAAATTAAGGGTTTGGGGTAGAACTAGGGCTTTGGGAATTTTGGCTGATTCAACCTCAATTTGGGGTCGAATCTTAAAACAAATTATATATTTGAACTCGTGGGGTTATGGATGATTGGAATCTGGTCCGAGCCTCGAGTTTGGACCATGTGGGCCCGGTGTCGGATTTTGCTATT
>MU667920.1:34429-129927 GCA_026770625.1 Nicotiana glauca
TGTGTCTATGCTCCGGAGGTATCACGGAGATCCTACCCACGTGTTAGATTTCAGCACTGTCCAGTTGGACAAGGATCTGTCCTACGAGGAGGAGCCGGTAGCTATTCTAGACCGGCAGGGTCGACAGTTAAGGTCGAAGAGTTTTCCTTTAGTGCGTGTTCAATGGAGAGGTCAGCCTCCTGAGGCATCGACCTGGGAGTCCGAGTCTGATATGCGGAGCCGTTACCCTCATCTATTTTCTGACTCAGGTACTTCTTTCTTTTGTCCGTTCGAGGACGAACGGTTATTTTAGAGGTGGAGAATGTGACGACCCAAAGGGGTCATCACCGTATTTCTCCCTTTTTTCGCGCTTCTGAGGCCTTGAAAACCTCATTTTTAGTTGCCTCGATATGTGTGCGCATTCTGAGCGCGAAGCCGGAATGTTTTTATGTTAAAATATGTGAATTCTGTGAAAAATTTGAAGAATTATGATATTAATATTGATATAGTTGACTTTGGTCAACATTTTGGGTAAACGGACCCGGTCCCGTGATGTGATGGTCCCGGGAGGTCCGTAGAAAATATGGGACTCGGGCATGTGCCCGGAGTCGAAATTCGAGGTCCAGAACCCCCCGTAAAAGAATTTTTCTGTTAAATTATTTTCTAAAACTATTAAGGAAAAATAGAAATGAAAATGAGCTAGAAAATATAGGTATCGGGCTCGTATTTTGGTTTCGATGCCCGGTACAGGTCTTAAATATGCGTTAAGCGCTTCCTGTGAAATTTGGTCAAAATCAGACATCGTTTGACGTGTTTCGGACCTAAATAGCTAAAGTTGGAAGTTATGATCTTTGAAATGAAAATTTTGAGTTTTGGGGTTTGATTCTTTGATTTTGATGTTATTTTGGCTATTTGATTGCTCGAGCAAGTTCGTAAGATGTTATTAAGTTAGTGTGTGTGTTTGGTTGGGAGCCCCAAGGGCTCGGGAGTGATTTCGGGGTTGGTTCGGAGTGTTTTTGGACTTAGAATGCATCAGAAATTCTGCAATTTTTGCACAGAAACTTCCTTCTTCGCGTTCGCACTAGCCTCCCGCGTTTGCATAGCTTTGGAGTTTTCCCCCTACGCGATCGCGGACAAACCCACGCGTTCGCGTAGCCCTGGCCCCAAGCCATCTTCGCGTTCACAACCTCTCATCGCGTTCACATAGTTTGGGTTCACTCCTCTTCGCGTTCGCGTGAGGCCAATCGTGAACGCATAGGCCAAAATTATTGGGCCTGGTATCTTCCCTCTATGTGTTCGCATTTTCACTTCGCGAACGCGATGCCTACCGCCCAGTCTTCTTCGCGAACGCAACCCTACTGTCGCGAACGCGTAGTGTTATTTTCTCCAGTGATTTTTAATGGCCTAAAACAGTGTTCATTATGGGATTATTCCCATTTTTCTCAAACCTTGTCTCTCCACAGCACCTAGGCGAATTTCAGAGCTAACCTTCATCAAAGTTCCTTGGGTAAGTATTATCTAACTCATCTTCTTCATTTCCTATCATCATCTATGAATTAAAGGTAGAAATTAAGGGTTTGGGGTAGAATTAGGACTTTGGGAATTTTGGGTGATTCAACCTCAATTTGGGGTCGAATCTTAAAATAAATTATATATTTGAACTCGTGGGGTTATGGGTGATTGGAATCTGGTCCGAGCCTCAAGTTTGGACCATGTGGGCCCGGTGTCAGATTTTGCTATTTTTGGAAGAATTATGGGAATTCTATTTCTAGGCTATGAGATTGTGTTTTTGAGCCATTATTGATAATATTGAACTAATTATGGCTAGATATTGTTGTTTCGGAGTTAGATTCTAGAGGAAAGATGGTGTTACAGGCTTGATTGCTATTTTCGGACCGAGGTAAGTGTTTGATCTAACTTTGGCTTGAGGAAATAGGATTTGAGTATGACAAATTGCTATTTGCTAAATGATCGAGTGCGGTGTATAGGCGTGGTGACGAGTGTCTATACACCGGAGTCTACATGACCGTGGGTCCTTGTTTGTACTTGTTTTTGAGATAATTTGGAATTCTTCTAAGATAACTAATGATAACTACATAATGTGAAGAGTTTGAGGATAAATCATGAAATATTAATACTTTGGAGCGTTGGCTCGAATGATAAATACCACTGAGTAAGAGATGAAAGTATTGAAAGGAGTTGTGGCTGATCTCTTGCCGGGATTGTTAAATATACTGAATATTTTCCCTTGCCGGGATGTGAAATCTAATGATGTTGTTCCCTTGCTGGGATTTAGTTGGTAATTGTGTTATTCCCTTGCCGGGGCATTTCTTATTATTGTCTATTTTTCTCTCGCCCGTTTGGTTGTGACTGTTGTTTGGGTGAGGAAGAGTGTTAACGCACGAAGGGTCATTCCGTGCTATTTTTGATTATATTTGCACGAAGGGTCATTCCGTGCTATTTTTAATTATATTTACACGAAGGGTCAATCCGTGCTATTTTTTATTATATTTGCACGAAGGGTCATTCCGTGCTATGTTTTGACTGTTTATGCACGAAGGGACATTCCGTGCTCTGATTTGATTATATTTGCACGAAGGGTCATTCCGTGCCATGAAATGAGAGTCATGTGAGGGAAAGCACGAAGGGTGATGCCGTGCATTTTATTCATTTGCTTTGGGTGAGAACGAGAATAAAAGCACGAAGGGTGATGTTGTGCAACTATTGAATTCTCATTCTTTGATAATTATTGTTGTTCCCTGTTTCTTAATTACGCTGATGAATTTTATATTCAAATTGTACTCCCCCACAGCATGTTTCTCTCCCTTTTTAACTGTTTGGTTTCAGTATTTCTTTTCCTTTTATTGTATACGTGTATATAGGATTGTACAGGTTGATTTTGGTAGTCCGGTCTAGCCTCGTCACTACCTTGCCGGGGCTAAGCCAGGCACTTACCAGCACATGGGGTCGGTTGTGCTGATGCTACACTTTGTGCATTTCTTTGTGCACAGATCCAGGAGCAAATTTTGGACAGCAGCAGTAGGATTTCTATCTGGGAGCTATCTTCAGTCCAGGGAGTCTCGAGGTAGCCTAGCTGACGTTCGCAGGCTGAAGTCCCTTTCCTTTATTTCAGTTTGTTTTCATTTCATCGAAATGGACATATGTATTTTTCTTTCATTCAGACTTGTTTGTAGTATTCTATAGTAGTCCGTGAGCTAGTGACACCAGGTTTTGGGTAGTGATGTTTTTCAAATTTCTGCATTTTTATATTGTTTTATTAAACTTAAAGTCTTTCGCACCTATTTAATTATTGTTAGAATATTATAATGTTGGGGTTGGATATAGAATGTTTATTGTTTGGCTGGCCTAGCTCTGTTAGTAGGCGCCATCACAACGCCCGATGGTGGGAAAAAAATCCGGGTCGTGACATCTTAGTTTAAATTGCATCATTTTTCTATTTTATTTTTGTTGTCATTTTTGATTGGCATTCTGATTTGTTGATTGACTGTTGTATTGGTTTGCCATAGTTTGTAAAGCAGTAGAAACTTGTAGGGGCCTAACTGAATTAAAAGAAGCTTAGGATAAGTTTTCAGAAAACATCTAAAAAAAGAAGGTTCTAGAAGTATACATCTTTCCAGAATTATTTTAAAAATATACTGAAAATGGACAGCTTTCGATTTTTCCCTGTCAAAAAGGTTGTACTATCTAAAGGATTTAAGGCAAAATATTCCTAGATGCTATTTCTGGATATGCCCTATAAAATGAAATCTAGGCACTCATTAACACACACAGAATCAGGTTGAAAAAACCCTAAAAATACTCTTACAATTTCAGATATTGTGTTCTTAAAGGCTGATTATCTTTTGCTCTTTGATTTAGCAAAAAACACTCAAAGACCTCCCTAATTTCTTCTAGTCTTCATAAGCTGAAAATATGGCTTGAAAGTGAAGGTTTCTTGGTTTCTCTTTGGGGTTTTACTGTAGTTAGCTGCTTTTGAAGTTTGGTTTTGATTTTTGGTTGCTGGCTATCTGGTTTCTGCTACTGCTCCTTTTCTTTTGAGTTTTTAGCCAGCTTGTTCATCTTATATTTGTTGGTTTTTTTTATGTTGTTCAAGGTATTGAATTGAACCATTCTCCATGCATGTTTTGTTATAGAATAGTATATATTAAGGCTACAAAATTACATGTGATAAATGAATGTGCTCTCATGTTAACTGTTTGATTGTGCTGATATGAAATTGATTAGTTTCTTCTTTTATTTCTGTGAATTTTAAGTATGAAATAATCTAGCTTGAGTAGTTTTGATCAACACATTGATGCTTGAGTTCCCTCCTAAAGTAGTTTGTTTTTAAAGAGGATTTAGTATTCTTCTATTTTTCTGAGTAACATTTATTTTAAAGTCATTTTTGCTCCTTCTTCTTCTGTTTATAAGTGAACTGATAATTACTTTGAGGTCATTTGGGGCTTGTTTTCTAACCATGAGCCAGTACCCGCATATTTAATCACTAGGTGGCCAAATCAGCAGGTCCAAAGGCTAAGAATCTAAACTTTTACTGTTTGGAATGCTGAATCTAGTGTACTTCATGTGAGAGACCAAACTTTGATAGATAAATCATGTCCAAAAAAGGCAGATGTTCACTAATCCATAAATTATATGGGAGTTGTAATAGACTTGTGGCTAGAGTAGTAATTTATTTATTTAATAGGTTACAATGTAATGTTTCTTGATTTTGGAAATCTGTATTTTTATATAAAGTGCTGTAACGAGTGAAGTTCTGATTTTATGTATTAAATTTAAATTAATCGTTGTTAAGAGTGTAATAATACTTTCATAAGTATAGTGGTACAATGGGCCAGGTTGTGAGCCCAATCTGTAAAGGTAAAGGGTTGTCCTCTGATTAAAGTAGGTTGAATTTGAAGCCCAGATGAAAAACTAACCTCAAATGAATCTGGGCCTAGGCCATTGGGCCTAGGCCTTAAGCCCGAAAGACTTGGTTCATATGTAAAAAGTTTTTTTTTAAATTATGGTATAAATGTATGCTTTGTTTATCTTGCGAATCGTGTGATTAAATTTTGAACTAGAATTGTGCTTTGATCTTCAAATTCTGATTTTACTTGAAAGCAAATTGAAATATAACTGTTGTAAATGTGCAAGTATGGATAGTTCAGTTATAGAGGTGGATATGCCCAGCTAGAAAAATGATTAGTAATTGGACCCGCCTATATTAGGCCCAACGTAGGCCAGCCTTGTTCAAAATCAGACGAGTTAAGGATCCCTTTGAATCTCCTTCATTCCTGGGCCAGATTCTGAGCCCAAATGCAGCTTCCATGCTGATCTTCCCTTGACAAATTAACATATGGTCCTTGCTTGCCCAAACCATGCTTTCGGAAAAGTGATTAAAAGTCCAATACATATACCTCTAAACTTATTTATAACTAATAGATTTTATTAAATTAGTTTTATATAGGGGCACCCATTAATTTCCTTAATTGAGTAGGGATTTAAAAAAAAATGAATTGAGGCATGCCATTTGCATTTAAACCACCTAATCTATGGCCCTCATACTAATGTTATAACTTAGTGTAGAAAATATTTTGAACATTTGTAGTTTGCTTCAGGCGCAATTATAGTAAAATCATCATAGCTACAGGTACGGTTCCCGTGACGTAGTTGTGATACCTAATTTTCAAACACGGCCATAACTTTTAATAACTTTAATAAATTAAACATGTTGTATATCATGGGTACCATTCCCGTGACATGGTCCGCTATGTGTAACAATAATTCTTTTAAAAGCGGCTCTAAGTTAAAAATATACAATAGGTTTTAAAACATGTAGTAAATCAGATAATAGGCCAATATTAATAGTTTAAGCGGCCGTCCTAGAACCACGAAACCCAAAAATATCTAACTCCTTCTCCTGGGTTAACAAAATTCCTTACAAAGAATATCTGGTTTGCAGACATTGAAAATAAAGTCGAAATTTCCTCGATTTGGGATTTTAAAATAAATCGGTAACTTGGGACACCAATAAACTATTCCAAGTGGCGACTCTGATAAAAATAAATAAAATAAACCAATTTCGATTAATGTCACTTTAATTGGAAAAACTCCCTTATACTCTCCCTTGGGTGGTAAAAAAGAGGTGTGACAGCTCTGGCGACTTTGCTAGGGATTAAAACCCAGAACATTCGGTTCTGTCACGACCCAAAATCCACTAAGGGTCGTGGTGGCGCAGGACACCTCTGTCAGGCAAGCCAACTAAATTATCAATTAATCCTCTTTTAATACTTTTGAAAATCCAAGATTTCTCTTTCCATTTTTCATAATTAAAACAATCATTACTTCAATTAAAATTAAACAATAAATGATTAGTACAACTCCTTTGAAACCATCCAAGAAACCTGGTGTCACAAGTGCATGAGAAAGTATCGATATGGAAAATAATATACAACATATGTCCGAAATATAGTGGACAGGGAATAAATAATAAGAAAATACTGGAAGGAACTACACTAGCTGCGGGTCGTCTCGAACAATGCAGCTCACCTAGTCCCAGAGTCATCCATGCTGCTACACTCAGCAGGCTGCTAGAGGTGTATATACCTATGCAACAAAAATGCACAGAAGTGTAGTATGAGTACGTAATCAACGTGTACTCAGTGAGTATCCCGCCTAATCCCGAAGGGGTAGAGACGAGATGGTAAACTTTGTCACACTCTAATGGTCCAATAATTATTCATCCTTAATATATATATATATATATATATTAAACAGTGGATTCATCTTATGAATATGATTTAAATCCAGATAGAGGAAACAAGCAAACACATAATTCTTTCGTAGGAAATTTCCAGAATTTCTTTTGAATATAATCCAAATGTTTTTAAGCCACGAAAAGGCAATAACTTAATTAAGTTCAAGACAACAGCACAAACATGTGCAAATCATGCCAAGGTCAACGGCCCGCTCCAATAGAAATATAAATTGTGCACTGCCGAGGGTCGAGTGGCCCGAACCAATAGATGCATCTATTTAATCTGCCGAGACATTCGGCCCGTTCCATAAATAAATACATACCCTGCTCGCAAATCATGCATGCGACGTAGGTGCAGATAAAACACATGCTCAAATAGCCAAATAAGAATTTATCGGGAAAAATTATCCAAATAATACCAATTCTCCTTTAACAATTTTTTGAGAAATGAAGTTTAACCCCTTTGAAATTTATTTACCAATTTAATGTGATTTAAACAATTCAACCCATCAATGGGTTCACTAATAAACCAAGTATAATATACTTTTGGTTCCTACACTACCCGGACAGTAGCATATAGTAGCTACGCACGGACTCTCGTCACCTCGTGCGTACGTAGCCCCCACAAACAGGAGCACATAACCAATTTAACTTACCTATGGGGTAGATTCCCCCTCACAAGACTAGAATGGGGACTCACCTCGCTCCGAAGACTCATAAGCGGCATTTCTACATTCTTCCGAAGACTTCCACCAACGCACAATGCTCCAAAACTAGCCAATTAACGACAAACTAATGAGAACATGCTCAAATACTTGTTAACAATTCAAATTATAAACATTCCCAACTCTGCTTAGTGAAATGACAAAATTGCCCTAGAGCCCACGTGCCCGGATTCAGAAATTTCTCGAAGATAAAGGTTACCCATGACCTTAGGAACTCTAATATATAATTTTTTCTAAATTCCATACCCAAAATCGTGGCTAAATTCCAAGTATATAATTTTCTAGGTCTTCCTTCAATTTTCTACCAATTTGCATACTAAAATCCATACATAATCAATGTATTTAACTCATAATAGGTGGGGATAACATACCTTATCATTGATGATGAAAACCCTCTATTGGAGCTCCCCAAAAATCGCCCAAGCCATGAAAATATGAGAGAAATTACCCAAAATCCGATCTTTAAAACAACTCTCTGCCTCCAGCCCTTTTCGCACCTGCGAAACTTTTTCCGCTTCCGTGGTCCCGCTTTTGCGGACACAACTCCGCTTCTGCGGACTAGGGCTCCAGCCCAGATTTTGCTTCTGCGATCAGCCAACCGCTTCTGTGCTTTTGCATTAGCGAATCATGGGCCGCTTCTGCGTTCCTGGCTGCCCTCATGGTCGACCGCTTCTGTGGCTTCCTCCTCGCTTCTGCGAGGCCGCTTTTGCGGTCCCATTTCCGCAAAAGCGGAAATACCAGATACCAGCTGCTTCAGCCTTCTTCAAAATTCTATTTTTGATCTGTTAACCACCCGGAATCTATCCGAGGCCCCCGGGACCTCGACCACACCTACCAACCAATCCCAAAACACGTTACGGACTTGATCGAGGCCTTAAATCACATTAAACAATGCTAAAATCACGAATCAACCTCCAATCCAAGCTTTATGAACTTTAGAACTTCCAACTTCTACTCCCGATGATTAAACCTATCAAATCACGTCTGATTGACCTCAAATTTTGCACACAAGTCATATTTGACATTACGGACCTACTCCAACTTCCAGAATCGAGTTCCGACCCCGATATCAAAAACTCCACTTTCGGTCAAACTTCTCAAAAACCTTCAAATTTCTATCTTTAGCCAAATGGCTTCAAAATGACCTACGGGCCCCCGAATTCACTTCCGATTGCGCTCCCAACTCTACAATCACCATACGTAGCTACTTCCAGTCTCGGAATTCCAAACAGACATCGATAACCCTAAAATGCACTTCAAACCAAACTTATAAAATTTCTTCCAAAATGCCAACTTCCATAATAGGCGCCAAAATGCTCCCGGGTCATTCAAAACATGATCCGGGCATATGCCCGAGTCTGAAATCATCATACAAATCTGCTGGAACCTTCAGATCCCAATTCTGAGGTCATTTACTCAAAAAATCCAATCCTAGTCCATTCTTTCAACTTTAAGCTTCTCAAATGAGAATTTTCATTCAAATTTAACTCCGACCTTCCTGAATTTCAATCCCGACCATGCGTACAAGTCACAATACCTGAAATGAAGTTGCTCATGGCCTGAGACTGTTTAACGATGTGCTAGAGCTCAAAACGATTGGTCGGGTCGTTACAGGTTCAGGCTTCAAGAATTCAAGCTTAGAATAACTGTTATAATTGGCTTTCATTTATTATCTGATTTTATTGCATATTTTGGCCTAATGTGCTAAATACCGCTTTTCACCACTTTTATATTATTTGAATTGTATATAAACTATTGCGAAACCCTTCTCTTCTTATCTCTGAGGAAGTGCACGCTGGCGTGGCTTCTTTTCTATTAGTTTCATACCCTATTTTGGAAAAAGAGGTTCAGACAAGTTACAAAGCCAGATGACCTTTTGGTTCCCAGTATGTAAACCCCCCAGCTCGAGTTGTTCACTCGGGTACACCAAGTCTAGAATAATGTAACCAGGTTTAAACCTAGAGTAACTTAGCCTCATGCAAGATCCCTTGTAGGAACGTTTGTTTGCATTATTTGCATTTGACTTTGGGGACTCAACACAGGGGTTGGGCCCGTCTAGGATAGGTGGACCCAAAATCAAAAGTCTATCCTGATGCATTCTTTACGTGCTAATTGTATAATTATTTGCTTTGGTTTGCGTGTTGACCGGTTGCTAGAATAGGGAGGGAATTGGAAAAATCAAATTGAGGTATGAGAGATATAATTACCCACCTTTGAAAAACCTGGTGTCCAAAATATACCAAAACTCTGCCGAAATTTTGAAAAAAAAAAAGAGAAAAGAAAAAGGTAAGAGAAAATGGTTTCAAAATGCTTTATGTTTTCTGTTGTGACAAAACTGACCGAACTACGCGGGTTTGATTCTCACCGAATGTGGGATACGTAGGCAACCCTCATTGGTTCCAGCCCCGCTTTTGCAAAATAACCCAAAAATTTGAAAATGTCATAATTTGTTATCAAAAATAAAATGGGTGATGTCGCTTTTGTGTAAAAAAAGCCATACGTCCTGACGAGGCGCCGGAAGGCCGTTTTTGCAAGAATATTCACTGACTGTTTCTTTACCAATTTTTTGGCCACCTAGCAAGCACAACCCTAAAATCATCCTTTTCGAAGTGCTAAATGGCCGTATTTGCAAAAGTGGCCATGTTTTTTTTAAATTTTTGCAGAAATGACCTCTTTTTATTAGTTTTAATAAAATTTGCTTTATTTTAAACCAATAACCTTAATCTAAATGTGCAGAATGAGCACGAGTCAAAACTTTCCAATGAAGGTCATGACCAAGATCCCGATGGAATTACACATGTGGTGGGAAGATATGGGTAAGCCAGGACGAGATGTGGTCACTCATTACTTGGGAAGTCTCACCGGATTATTAAAAATCAAACCTAGGGGAGGGATAATAAAAGCACTGGTGACATTTTTGGACCCAGCTCATAACGTTCTACATTTCTCGGACTTCGAACTTATCCTTACTTTGGAAGTGATAACAGGTTATACCAGGATTACTGAGGGTCTAAGACATAAATACCTGGTAGCTCCGAGGGTCGTCACCCTCCACAACTTCTGGATTTGCTAAAAATAAGCAGGCTGGTCTAGTGCACAGATTTGGCAAATGATTTTCCACTCTACATTTCATATACCAGCAGTACGTACATATAGGGGGATTTGAAAACCCAGCAAGCAAAATCTATAGTAAAGGGATCCGACTAAAGTGGGAAGGGCATAGATGTTTCGCTTTCATGGTAGCATTCTTGGCTCTTCTAGTCTTTTCCAGGAAGGATGTGAATATAGATGTACGAGTAGCCGGATTTGTCAATACTTTGATTACAAATGACAAAAGCACCCTCGCACCTGTGATAGTACCAGAACTATTTTGGGCTCTCACAGCCTGGAAAGCCGGGGTAGATTTTTTGAAGGGTGCAATTTGTTACTACAAATGTGGATGATTGAGCATCTGTGTCATCGCCCTCGGTACATGAATTACGGATCTATAGGGAAAAATTGCGTAGAAGAGTTCTATACGAGGGTCGATGGGTTCAAGATGCCGGAAGGGTTCGTAGATTGGATATCCTGTTTCTACTCCATAACTGCAGATAAGATAGAGTGGACTTTGGGTTGGCTTCCTGTTAATGAGATTGTATACCTGCCTGCCACAGGCCCACATTTCCTCCTGATGGGCCTCAGAAGTATCGAGCCTATGCCCCATGCCAGGTTTTGAGATATTTAGGAAGATGCAAAATAGCTCCCAAGGATGAAGACATTAGCATCCATGTAGTTGAGATTCGCTCTGATGGCTAATTTAATGAAGCAATGGTTCGCCAGATCTGGAGTGAGTGTCAATATTTGATAGCAAACACCCGAGTACGTGATTTATCCAAGGGTGAAGTGTCACTCAATTACCTCACTTGATATAAAAGGAATGTTGATTTTTGAAGACCAACTAAGAAGCCCCACCTCCAACAATTTGTTGAAGCTTCACAAGATTAATGGGACTGGCTGACCAAAGAGAATGAATACGGAGCTATCATAAGCAAGTTGCAAGGGCAAATCAGGGATCTTAAATTTGACAATGGCTTACAAGTCGCTGCAGATTAGGGTGAAAAGAAGATGTTGGCACAAGAAAATGAAGTCCTCTGAGCCCAGATCCAAAGAATGAAGATATTTGCTGAGAATCCGGAAAGGAGCCAAACAGATGAAAGACTCATTAATGGTCTTAGGAGGAAAATATGTGAGTACATGAATGATTTGGAAAAATCTGAAGGTAGTCTGGCAAGAGCCCGTGCATAGTTGGTAAAGAACACAGATGGACGGGCAGAGTTTGTTCCACAACTAAAAGGAAAATATGATAGAGAGACCTAAATAAAAAGCTGACTACCCTCGAGAACGAAATGGCCAAACAAACAAATAACTTTAAAGCAGAGAGGGAACATTGTTATGCACTGTTGTCTCGGCTAAAAGAGGATATGCAACAATTGCAGGGTCAAAAGCCATCATGAAACCCAAGTTCTGGAAGCTAGGTCTCAAAAAATTGGACGTTTGATACAAGAGAAAGGCATCATTAGGGAAAGGGTTAGAGCAATTGCCAACTACATCTTCATGAAATGCCATGAATGTGAGGACATGACTAGATCCACCTTCTTCATAGCAGTGATGACCTTTGTTCGCCAAATAATGAATGACTTGGATCGCCTCCAAGGAGATATTGCACATAGGCCCGTGGTGAGACCGACTGATTTCCCGCGGGCCCCTAGAGTAGTTTTGAAAACACTTATGTATTCTTGATTTTTTGAGTAAGTATTTCAGTTTCCATTTCTAGAGTCTGTTTCGAGTCTGTTTTTAGTTTTTCAATTCATATAAGGGTATGATGGAGTCGTTGTAATGGAGAAATTAGAAGTTTTTATTTTAATGAAAAAATTTAAAAGAAAAAAAACCAAAATTTTTTATTACTTTTATTTCGCATTTGTTCCTTTAACTACGTAATGACCTGATTCACGCGGCATCATGATATATAGGCAATTCCCATCGGATCTGATTATGGTTTTAAATAACTCAAATAATAGAGAAAATGATGAAAAGAGAAAACCAAAAAAAAGAAGAGAAAACAAGAAAAAGAAAGAAAACAAGAAAAAGAGAGAAAACAATGAGAGAGTGCAAAGAAAAGAGAGGAAATAATGAAAAACACCGAAAGAAAAGAAAGATCGGGGAGATAAACAAAAGTTGGGATGAGACAAACAACCATCACAAGACATGTAGACACACATTTAACAGTATAGGTGCATTACATCCCCTAATGTGCGACTATGTGTTAACTGCCTCAAACTAACTAGTTTGTTATGTCTGGTGTTGAGATCAAGTTCTTTTTTTAAGGTGATTGGTTTTGTGGTAACCTGGCTTCGCACCCTTACCTTACAAGATCCAAGGGAAGTTTCCATTTCGGTGTAATAAGAAGCTCAGCAAATAGAAACAACAGCAACAACAGTGAAATCACAGTTTTTCTGTAGTCCTAGCTGATAAAACTTCTAGAACTACACTGACCTGATTCTTTTATAACCAAGGATATGTAGGCAACCTCCGAAGCAAGGTTCGGTCAGACGTTTTCAAAAGATGTTTCCCAGGAAATTTTAAACGGGCAAAAATCGCTCGTAATTGCTCATTTTATCTTTGCCCGAAAACCTTTCGTGTTTCTGAGCAAAGATGGGTAGGTGTGAGCATGTGATTTTGCTCTATATGAAATACTCCTATAAAATTAAAGAAAATAGATTTTTTCCAATTATTTACCATTTTTATATGATTTTTGTAGGATTTTTAGTAATTGTTTGCATTTTTGTGCACATTTAATTTTGTTAAAATCATGAAAAATATCAAAAATATCATGCATTGCTTTTAGATTTTTTTTTATAGTTTTAGGATTAATTAGTTAATTAATTGCTTTAATAAAAATAAAAATCACAAAAATGGCTCATCTTTAGATTTTTACCTTTTAATTTTTAGATTAGTGATTTTTCTCCTTTAATTTAGGAACAAGTAAATGTTATAAATTTTATAATTAGATAATTAGCTTAATTTAATAATTTAGATTAATGTATAAATTTAATTTAGGATTTTTAATTAAAGAAAAAAGCAAAAGAAAAACAAAGAAAAAGAAATAAAAGGGATAATTGAACAAAAGGGTTTAAATTTGAATTTGAGCTGATTTTATGCCTAAATTTGTTCCTAAATCAACCCAGATCCAAGCTTAAATAATCAGCCTTACCCAATCCACCCCCATTTAAAACCAAACGACCCCATTTTGTTTTCCCTCATCATAACCGTTGGACCATTGTGATCCAACGGCTCTGAACTGACATTCCAATTAGCATATAAATGTCCGAACAAGACCAACCCCCCATTACCTCTCTCATTCAGTCTCTCACCCAAACCATGAGCCGAACCCTAGACGCCCTAAATCCCCACGCCGCCTCTGTCGTTGACCACCTTCCGGAAATCACCTTATGGTGGCTTTGGTGCTCCAAACCTTACCAAATTAACACTAGGTGACCACCTTTCCCTCCCCTTTTCAAATCCACAAACCGATTCCCTCAAACCCTTACCAAGTTGCTCGAGTTTTAGATCTAAAATTGGAAACTAAAAACCCTAGTTCCTCCAAATCAACCCAAAACTTCACCAGTCCTTACTCCCCTCACCCTTAATATCCCACTAATTTTCCCAAAAGGCCTCTCAAAATCAAGCAATTTCAGGTTGAAAATTTTGAAAACCTAAAAATCTACATTGAGTTGATTACGGAAGATTTAATGGCTCAAACCTACATAAGTGAATTGTTCTTGACAAGAGAAATTGATTCATGTGTGTTTGATTTATTTTCAAACCTGCCAGAATCCGTTCAAACTTCGGCAAGGTCCACCAAATTCAGTATATTTCTTATGGTTAGCGTAGGTCACTCCCCTTTATTTTCTGTAATTTTTTTTCTTGTTTAGTTTTTCTTTTCCCTCTCCATGATCATGTCTCTGATTAGCCGCATGATTTGGGGTTTTTTTTTTAGTTGTTTGCTTACGCTTTGCTCACTAGATTAATCAAAGCATGCTAAATTCAATTGTCATAGTATTTTTTTTTAAATTAGGATTTTGGATAAATTGATTACTCTGTTTATTTGTTCTAGTTCAAAGATTTTGAATATTGATCAACAGTCCTTTTGGTTGATTTCTGATTAGCTATTAAAATATATAGTTTAGTTGATTCATAAATTGATTACTTTAGGATTTATTTACATTTTCATGTAAACTTTTGTAGATGCATAAATTGTTTTAAAATTAGTCTGTGTTTAGGTTTAATTAGATAAACACTTTTGATTTACTAACTAGTTTGGTCTTAGTTTAAATTGCAACATTTCTTTTATTTTATTTTTGTTGTTATTTTTAATTGACATTCTAATTTGTTGATTTACTGTTGTATTAGTTTGCGTTAGTTTGTAAAGCAGTAGAAACTTGTAGGGGCGTAATTGAATTAAAAAAAGATTCAGATAAATTTTCAAAAAATATCTAAGAAAAGAAGGTTCTAGAAGTATACAACTATCCAGAATTATTTTAAAAAGATGCTGAAAAGGGACAACTGTCAGTTTTTCACTTTCAAAAAGATTGTACTATCTAAGGGATTTAGGATAGAGTCTTCCTAGATGCTATTTCTGGATGTGCCCTATAAAAAGAAAGCTAGGAACTCATTAATTCACACAGAATAAGGTTGAAAAAACCCGTAAAACAGTCTTAAAATTTTAGCTATTGTGTTCTTAAAGGCTGGGTTTCTTTTGCTCTTTGATTTAGCAAAAAACACTCAAAGACCTTCTTCATTTCTTCTAGTCTTCATAAGCTGAAAATATAGTTTGAAAGTGAAGGTTTCTTGGTTTATCTTTGGGGTTTTACTGTGGTTAGTTGCTTTTGAAGTTTGGTTTTGATTTTTGTTTGCTGGCTATCTGGTTTCTACTGCTGCTCCCTTTCTTTTGAGTTTTCAGCCAGCTTGTTCATCTTATATTTACTGATTTTTATTGTTGTTGTTGTTGTTCAAGGTACTGAATTTAACCATTCTCCTTGTATGTTTTGTTACAAAATAATATAAATTAACGCTGCAAAATAACATGTGATAAATGAATGTGCTCTCATGTTAACTGTCTAATTTTGCTGATATGAAGATAATTAATTTTTTCTTTTATTTCCGTGAATTATAAGTATGAAATAATATGACTTGAGTAGTTTTGATCTACACATTGATGCTTGAGTCTCCTCCTGAAAGTAGTTTGGTTTTAAGGAAAATTCTTTAGTATTCTTCTGCTTCTTCCTCTTCCGTTAATAAGTGAACTGATAGTTAATTTGAGGTCATTTGGGGCTTGTTTGCTAACCATGAGTCACTACCTACAGATTTGCTCACTAGTTTGCCAAATCAGCAGGTCCAAAGGCTAAGAGTCTAAACTTTTACTGTTTTGCATGCTGAATCTAGTGTTCTTCATGTGAGAGACCAATCTTTGATGGCTAAATCATATCCAAAAAGGCAGATGTTCACTAGTCCATCAATTATATCGGAGTTGTAATAGTTTAGCGGCTAGAGTAGTAATTTATGTATTTATTAGCTTACAATGTAATGTTTCTTGATTTTGGAAAGCTGTATTTTTATATGAAGTGCTGTAACGAGTGAGGTTCTAATTTTATATATTAAATTTAAATTAACTATTGCTAAGAGAGTAATAATACTTTCATAAGCATAGTGGTACAGTGGGCCAGGCTAAGAGCCCAATCTGTAAGGGTAAAAGGGCTGTCCTATGATTAAAGTATGTTGAACTTGAAGCCCAGATGAAAAACTAACCCCAAATCAATCTAGGCCTAGGCCATTGGGCCTGGGCCTTAAGCCCGAAATACTTGGTTCAGCTATAAAAATGTTTTTTTTTAAATTATGGTATAAATGTATGCTTTATTTATCTTGCAAATCATGTGATTAATTTTTGAACTGGAATTGTGCTTTTATCTTTAGATTCTAATTTTACTTAAAAGCAAATTGAAATATAACTATTGTAAGTGAGCAAATATGGCTAGTTCAGATATAGAGGTGAATAGGCCCAGCTAAAAATATGATTAGTAATTCGTCCTGCCTATATTAGGCCCAACATAGGACAACCTTGTTCAAAATCAGACATGTCAAGGCTCCCTTTGAATCCCCTTCATCCCTGGGCTAGATTCCAAGCCCAAATGTAGCTTCCATGCTGATCTTCCCTTGGCCAAATAACCTATGGTCCCTGCTGGCCCAAACCCTTTTTGACCAAAAGTGGTTAAAAGTCCAATACATATACATCCAAACTTATTTATAACTAATAAATTTTATTAAATTAGTTTAAAATAAGGGCACCCGTTAGTTTGCCTTAATTGAGTACAGATTTAAAAAAAATGAATTGAGATGTGCCATTCGCATGTGAATCACCTAATCTATGGCCCTCATACTAATGTTATAACTTAGTGTAGAAAAAACTTTGAACACTCGTAGTTTGCTTTAGGCGCGATTATAATAAAATCATTATAGCTACGGGTGCGATTCCCATGACGTAGTTGTGATACCTAATTTTCAAACTTGGGGGGGGGGGTACATTTGTGTGACCCGGCCACAACTTTTAATAACTTTAATAAATTAAACATATTGTATATCGTGGGTATGGTTCCCGTGACATGGTCCACAATGTGTAACTATAATACCTTTAAAAGTGGCTCTAAGTTAAAAATTCACAATAGGTTTTAAAACGTGCAGTAAATCAGATAATAGTTCTATATTAATAGTTTAAGCGACCGTTCTAGAACCACGAAACCCAGGAATGCTTAACACCTTCTCCCAGGTTAACAGAATTCGTTACTTAGAATTTCTGATTCGCAGACTTTGAGACTAAAGTTAAAATTTCTGCAATTTGGAATTTTAAAATAAACAAGTGACTTGGGACACCAAATATTCTATTCCAAGTGGCGACTCTGATAAAAATAAATAAAATAATATCATTTCCATTAATGTCACTTTAATTTCCCTTGTTTAGAGGACGATTTCTTATTTTGGACATATGCCAAGAAATAGGGGAGGAGTTATCCCTAGATCACGTGATGAACCTTTATTTCCTCAAGATCTTCCTTGGGAGGATGATTAACTTCAGCAAGCGAGGCTACCATGAATTGCTATCCAGCATGGATGATGATAATGGTCGCGGATATAAAAGGGTTTTAATTACTTATATATTTAGTATCCCTTAATATTAGGGACATTTTCTCTGAGCATAGAGGTCGACTCCGTGATGTTGGAGTATTGACTCCGCTACCAAGTATGTTTGGCTAAGGTGAGTCCCTTTGTTTGGAGGATGATTTCTTAGCTTCGATGCCTGTGCCAAGAAACATGGGAGGAACTATCCCTAGCTTACGTGATGAACCTTTATTCCCTCGAGATCTTCCTTGGGAGGATAATTAACTTTAGCAAGCGAGGCTACCATGCATTCCTATCCAGAATGGATGATGATTTCGTAAGTATAAGTTTGTTTCTACTCTTGTTAAAGATCCTTCCTCGTAATTATTAACTTTTCTTCCTTTACCTACCTCAGCGACACGGTTAGTTCACCCTAGGGTTGAGGTTATGAACCAATGGGTTCAGAAAATTTTGGACGCTACTACGCCCGCAACCTGCTCGTGGAAAGAGCTTTCCCTGAAATATGGGTGGAAGCCTAAAAATCATCGTAAATTGAACCCATTTTGTCCTTACCTTTCTTATGAGAAAGTTGTTTGATTCTTTTTTTCTGTTGAATATAGGTCTGCTTCAATGTTCAGTTGTTATCCTCGAGGAGGGCGTTTTGTCTTATCCTGCTGATGTGGCGAGACTGCTGCAGAAAGCTTTTTCACAGATAGATGTTTCTGGGATTACTTCTGGTGCAAGTTCTTTTTATCAGAGTCCCCGACCTAAGAACAAGCAAAAAAAAAGAAGATGTTCCTCCACGGACGGGGGAAAGAATAAGAGGGTGATGAATGCTACCCCTTAGTGGTCTTTAGAAGTCGTGGTGACGAGCCCTCCCACCGGGCCGACTATAGATACAGTGATGATTGAAGATGATGGAGAAGCTAGCGAGGAGGGAGTTTCTATACATAGAAGACGACGACATTCCTTAACTCAATAGATTTTTCAATTTGTTGAGTTAGTTTCACCAACTAAGGATGATGCCCCGATGCTCTGGGGAGAGTACGAAATGGTGAAAAATACCAACTCTTATTTCTGGATCCTAGTCATTGTGCCTGGTGCCATGGGTATGAGTACCGGGTCCCTGCCTTATTCGATTGATGAGCAACCAACAACTAGATCTGTGTTTGTCGCAGTCGCTTCTCACCCTTCCACACCATCAACTTCATCTCCATCTTCACCAATTCTTCCACCAGCAACTGCTACATCATCTCATCCAACCAAATCTATTCGAGAAGAGGATGTTCCTCTCCCCGAGTCCCAATTCATGAGAAATTGGGGCAAAATTATGTTCAGAAGATCCACAAAGGAGGAGGAGTTTTCCTATCTCGGTCTCCACCGGATCCAACTTGTTATCCCAGCCGGTGGAAATTGCTAAGTATTTGAAGGTTTTGGCTTCAGAAAAAGATTGAGAAAAGATCAAGGCTCTCTCAGGAGAGTGTTTGTTGAACAATCCCATGCACAATGCCATAGCGGTACATTCTTCATTTGTTTTGTCATTTCTCCTTTCTTTGACTAAATAATTATCTTGAATTTGACTTTCTTGTTTTGTAGGCTAATTTCCTTACTTTCGAGGGCCTCCAAAGGCTGGTTTTGAAAAAAGAAGAACTTACCGCCGAATGGGATCAACTTTTTCCTAAGCGAGATCAAACTGATTGCTCGCCTCTCAAAATTGGAAGCTAAAGTTGTTGAGGACATTGTGCTGGAGACTCATTTGTAGCACAACGAGCAAAAAGTTGAAACCCTTAACCAGGAGATCGCCTTGTTGAGGGTTCAATTTCAAGAGGCCAAGGCCAAATGGGCTGAAGTTCATAGTATCGTTCTTGCTGAATCCGATTGTGAGGATGCCTCTGCTGAGATATTGACCAACCTAGATGCAGCCTTGAACTCGATGCTAGCCCACTTGATTCACTGGGGAAAACCTTTCTACCAAGGTTAACTAACTAAAAGAAGAACCCAAGCACTGAGCGGCTTCCCTCGTTATTGAGAAAACTTATGTTATGTAAATCACGAGGAGAAAAACCTTGGAAGAGGCTAAAGTAAGTATTATTAACTTTGTTGCCCAAATCACTAAAGCCCATGAGCTAGAGTCAGCTACTAAAGGGGTCTCCTGGCAGGGCCTGATGCTTCCGGTTCTTCTGGTTACAGTTTCGAAACTTCAGGAATTGAAGAGCAACTAGAAGGCGAAGATGTTGAAGGACAAACTGATGAGGCCCAAAATGTTAATCCATCGGTGGATCTACCTACTTCCCGTGGGGGCGCGGACACTTCTCTTCCTCCACATGGAGATGCAGGAGTTTACCTTTTCTTTTCTCTTCCCAACTTTTGTACCTATACCGTTTTGGCATATTTATTGTCAATAAAAATATCTTTTGCTTCAAATATTGCATGAGTGTTTCTGCGTTCTTTTGTCTGAACATTTATGTAAGTTTTAATCTTTGCATTCTTTCTTTCTTAAGTGTTTTGAGCAAGTTTTACTATTTGAATCTCATTATGTAAGGCCTTTAGTGTATTTCTCCCCCAAAAGTATTTGGATTTCGGGCACAAGTTCTTCCAAAATCAACCTTTTATCGTGAGGGTTTTTATATGAGAGGGCCCTTTTATGTTTTCAGTGCATTTGAAGAGGACGTCTTCTGTTTATTACAACACTAGTATTTGAAGTACTTGTTTAAGTTTCAAATGATAAAATCCCTTCATTGTTCAATCAAGAAACAAGATAGAAATAAAAAGACTTTACTTTATTCCTTCTATTTTTATAAAGTACAGAAACATTTATTATGCTAAAAAGAAATCGCCATTTCCTGTGGCTAGCTTATACAACTTGTTTCTACAGGATGGATGCACAGTCTCCGGTCCTGATGACATAATTCTATTTTTGGTTTTCGTATTTTGGTCAACGTGGTAGTCATTGTTGACGTATCCTCATAGCATTTACCCCTAATGTTTGAATGTGAAGAATGCAAATTGGAACACTGGAAGTTTTGCACCTTCGAGGTTTTCAATAATGAATTGCTAGATAATCTATAGTTCGGTAACAAACTTTGCTTCCACTTAGGAATTTAGGATCGATCCAGAGACTATTTAACAACCCTTTATGGTTTGCGCTTGTGAACGGTCGGGTAATCTTTGCTTGATAGCAAACTCAATTTCCCCATGAAAATTTTGCTATTGAAAAAAAATTATATAACCTCTCCGGAGTGGTTCTTCTCTTATGTGCCTTGCTATTAAAGGTCTTATTTATACAGTTAAAACCTGCTTTGTAGTACACTTTTCGTTGCTGCCTCGTTAAAAGCCACGCCAGAAAAATCCAATTGGGACAAAAACTGGACGAAGGGAAAAATAGTGCAACACATATTATCAGTACAGGTGATGTTTGTCAGCAATAATTTCTCTTGAGGTATTCCACATTCCATTTGCTAGGCAAATTTTCTCCACCCTGATTCTCCAACTTGTATAAACCTTTCTTGATGATAGCTGAAATTCAGTAGGGGCCTTCTAGGTTAAACCTAACTTCCCTGTGCTGAGTTCCAGGATATTTTGAGTTACTTTCCTTAGAGCCAAGTCTTCCATTTTGAAATAATGGAGGTTGGCTCTTCGATTACGAGAACTTTCCATTCTCTGCTTTTGGACTGCCATTCTTATATGTGCCAAGTCCCTGCACTCATATAGTAGCTCTAAGTTAGCTAACATCGCTTTGTTGTTTGTCTCTTTATGTGCCTTTAAATATCTCAAGGTAGGCTCTCCTACTTCCACCGGTATTAAGGCTTCTGCTTCGTACATAAGGGATAAAGGAGTTTCTCTTGGGCTTGATTTGGCCGTTATTAGGTACAACTATAGCACTCTAGAAAGTTTTTCAAGCCATTTACCTTTAGCCACTTCTAACCTCTTCTTGAGATTTTGTATAATAACTTTGTTCGTTGATTCTGCTTGACCATTTGGACTCGGATGATATATCGAAGATGTGATTATTTTGATTTTCAAGTCTTCAAGGAGTTTTGTGATCTTTGCGCCTATACACTGTAGCCCGTTATCGCAGGCAATCTTTTTTGGTATTCCAAAATAGCAAATTATGTTCTCTTACAAAAAATCCACCGCTTCACGTTTGTTGATCTTCTGATAAGGACCTACTTCAACCTACTTAGAAAAATATTCAGTTAAAATCAAAAGAAATCTTACCTTACCAGGGCCGACGACAGTGGTCCGACGATATCCATTCCCCACTTTATGCACGCCATGGTGATAGAAATGAATGTAATGGTTCTGCTAGTTGATGTACCAATGGGGCATAACATTGGCACTTATCGCATTTTTGCACAAAACATTTGGCATTTGGTTCCATTCAGGACCAATAATATCCTGCCCTTACCAGTTTTAGTACTAAGGAATCTGTGCCCGAATGATTTCCACATATCCCTTCATGGACTTCTCACAAACATAATTAGCTTGAACGCTCCCAAGCATCGGGCCAGCGTTCCTTAGAAATATTTCCTTTATAATTAGCCTACTTTGAATCTATATCGTGTTTCTTTGGCACGTAGCATTCGGGATGCCTTGGAGTTTCGAACAACTTCCCATGCTCAAGATAATCAATAATCTCATTCCTCCAGTCCCATACCAAATTAGTCGTATTTACCTCTTAGTAGCTATCTGCGTCCATAACCGAGTGCATGAGTTGTACTACCATCCTAGAATTCGATCCCTTTATTTCATTGATGAACCAAGGTTAGCTAATGCATCTGCTTTTGCATTTTCTTCCCACGGAATATGAGCAATCGACCACTCCCGAAATTGAGCTAGCAGAGCCTTGACCTTCATTATGTATTATTGCATGTGCTCCTCTTTTGTTTCAAAGTTCCTGTAGACCTGATTTAACACCAACTGGGAGTCACATTTGATTTCTATGACCTCAGAATCTAATCCTCGGGCCAGTTCGAGTCTTGCAATCAATGCTTCATACTCTGCTTCATTGTTAGTTAAATGGATCATTCTTATGGCCTGCCTAAGGTTTATCGTGAAGGCATTTTTAGTACTATTCCAAGCCCGGACCTTTTTATGTTGGAAACTCTATCCATAAATAATATCCGAACCACCAATGTCAATTCTTACACCATCACTAGTTTTTTGGTTGGTAGAGGCAGCAATCTCGGACTGAAATCGACCATAAAGTTAGCTAAAACTTGTGACTTATTCTCAGTCCTAGTTTTATAGTTTATGTCAATTCACTCATTTTGATGGCTCATTTGGCCAATCTACTCGAGATTTTCGGATTTTAAGGATATTCCATAGGGGAAAAGTAGTCACCTCAACTATCGAGTGACACAGGAAGTAAGGCCTCAACTTCCAAGCGGCGACTACGAGAGTTAAGGCCAGCTTCTCCAAATGCCGGTAGCGAGCTTCTGCTATCGTAAAAATTCTACTAACATAATGAATGGGAGATTTTGTACTTTTATCCTTACGGACTAAAATGGCGCTTACCGCTACTGCCAAGACTGTTAGGTAGATTAATAGTGTTTCACCTTCCTTTCGTTGTGATAGTAATAGAGGGCTTGGCAAGTACCTTTCTAATCTCTCAAAGCCTACTGGCATTTCGAGGTCAATTCGAAGTTGTTTTTCTTTTTTAGCAGCGTGAAGAAATAGTGGCATTTATCTAATGACCAGGAAGTAAACCTGCGCAAAACAGCCAATCTCCCTGTGAGCCTTTGAACATATTTCACGCTTGATATCTTGATCAGGATCCTTCTATGGCTTTTATCTTATCTGGGTTTACCACATTCCCCCTTTGTGATACTAGAAATCCTGAGAACTTAACGGATCTAATCCCAAACATGCACTTCCCGGGTTTAAGGTTCATCTTATGCTTTCTAAGATATCAAAAGTTTCTTGCAAATGCTTAAGATGATCACCTGCATTTAAAGACTTAACAAGCATATCGTCTATATAAACTTCTATGGTTTTCCCTATCTGTTTTTCAAACATCTTGTTTACGAGCTGTTGATAAGTGGCTTTAACATTCTTTAGCCCGAAGGGCATCACATTATAATAATATGTTCAGAAATTCATTATGAATGAAGTCTTTTCCTGATCCTCAGGTTTCATCTTAATTTGTTTGCACGCAGAATAAGCATCGAGAAAATTCATTAATTCATGCTCGGCCATTGCATCAATCATTTGATCGATGTTTAGCAGTGGGAATAAATCTTTTGGGAACGGCTTATACAATTCCCTATAATCTATGCACATGCAAAATTTGTTATTTATCTTAGGAACTACTACTACATTTGCTAGCCAGTTTGGGTATCTTATCTCTCAGATCGAACCGATATCAAGTAGGTGCGTTACATCTTCTTTGACAAATTTATTCCTGGCTTCCACAATAGGGAATTTATTTTGCCTTACCGGATGGATGTTGGGATCCAAGCTTAGCTTGTGTATGGCCACTGCTGTTGGGATACCTGTTATATCAGCATGCGACCATGCAAAACAATCGGTATTCTACTTAAGGAATTTAATAAATCCAGACCTAAGCTTGAGGTGCAATCCTATCCCCAAGTGGAATTTCCTTTTCAAGAACTTTTCAAACAATGCAACTTGCTCGAGCTCTTCCGTTGTGGACTTTGTTGCATCCGTCTCTTCTAGTACATAGAAGTATCTTGGCACCTGATAAGATTCCGACGCTTCTTCCCCCAGTTAACTTCACTTGATTTTAGAGCAGGCATTGGTTCCTGTAATTGTTATGCCGCATGCTCCTTCCCTTTGCTATTGGAGACCAAGATTGCATTCATCTCCCTTGCTGCTGGTTGGTCGCATTTTATCTGTTTGGTCCCTTTAGGAGTTGGAAATTTCAGCAACTAATGATATGTTAATGATACGACTCTCATCTCGTGCAACCACGGTCTTTGTAGAATAATATTATAATTCATATCACCGTCCACAACCTTGAAAAGGGTTTTCTTCATCAACCCCTCGGCATTTATGGGCAGCAAGATCTCTCCTCGAGTCGTTACGCTTGCGAGGTTGAATCTGACTAGGAATTTTGTGGCCAGAATGATGCTTACGGTAAGTTTTGTTTGCTCCAATGCCCTCCATTGTATGATATTGGCCGAACTTGCTGGATCTACCAAAACACGCTTAATTTTTAAATCTAGTACATTCACAGAAATTACAAATGCATCGTTGTGCGGTACCAACAACCTGTCTGTGTCATCCTCCTTGAAAGTGATGTCATCTTCAACGACATCCCAAAGTATCTTTCTATAGATTAGTGACACCTTCGTCTTCTTTGCGACTGAAAAGGTAACCTCGTTGATCACGTTCACCTCGAAGATCATGTTGATCTTCTGGCGCAGGGGGTCTTCTTTTGTTTTTGAGTTCTCACCATTATCACAGTTGCGACCGTAACTGTTCTTAGCCCGATCACTTAAAAATTCCATGACATGGTCATTTTTAGTAGCATTGTTACCTTTTCACGTAGATGTTGCCAATCCCCATTCCAATGTCCATTTGTCCTATGGTATTCACACAATAAATTGGGATTCCTTTGGCTGGAATCAGACCTCATCAGCTTCGGGAACTATGCTTCTTTAATGTTCCTCATAGCGGATACAAACTCTACTATACTGGCGTTGAAGTTGTATTTTGATATCCTGGGATAGGAAGGATCCCATGTACCTGACACTTCTTTCTCCTGCAATGATATGTTGTTCCAACCGTGATCAGTTCTCTATCGGTAACGAACCTGTCTGTCAATTGAAAACCTTTGCCGCCTCCTTCAACCCGTTCCTAAGGCAAAAATCGGCCCCTCGAAGACTATCTATCTGTGTCAAAATTGTCTTTTGCTTTTTCTTTGTTCTTATCCCGACATTTTGCCGACGTTGGGAAGCCAATTTTATCGTCTTCAATCCTTATCTTAGTCTCGTACCAGTTGTGAACCTCCGCTCAAGTCATCTCTTGGAACTCGAGCAAGCTTTCCTTCAATTTACGGGAAGCATCAGAACTCCTTGGATTCAAACCCTTGGTGAACGCTTTAGCTACCCATTCATCTAGAATAACCGAGAGCAACACCTCTACTCTAGGAACCAGGTAACGAATTCCCGTAGCAACTCGGACTCTCCTTGTGCAATTCTAAATATGTCAGCCTTTCAGGCCTGCACCTTTTTGGCCCCAGCATGGGCCTTAATAATAAATTCTACAAGCATCTCAAAGGAATCAATGGAATTCTTGGGTAACAGCGAATACCACGTTAAGGCTCCCCTCGTAAGAGTTTCTCTGAATTTACTCAACAAAATAGATTCAATCTCATGGGGAGATAAATTGTTCCTCTTCACCGCTGTTGTATAAGTGATAATTTGCTCCTGAGGGTCCGAAGTCCCTTCATATTTTGGCATGTCGGGCATAGGTGGTGCACCCGAGATTTTATCAATGCGGGCGTTCACTTTCCTCATAAAACATAAAAGCTCGCTTTTGAAAGGATCACTCTCGTTTTTGTGATCGGAATCGCTCCCACTGGCCCCATCAATGCCGACCTTGCCCCTCGGGGTATTGTTGTCGACCCTATACATTGTTTGATTTGCTGGAGCGCCAAGAGGAATTAGACCTTGTCCCTTTACATTATTGGAAGTACACGACAATGCTTGCTTTGTTTCTATTATAATCTTATCTTGCCATGTGAAATGGCCTAGAAGGACCTTTTGTTGCTCCTCCAAGATCCTTACCGCTTCAACATCTTTCTCCACTTCAGCATCATCGGGAGTCGCCTCTCGAACATGTCGCTGGTGGTGCTTGCTGTGGAACGGCGTAGCATCGTTTCCCTTATTGCGGGTGTCACTAATTGGATCCTCGTGCTGAGGCTGGTCTCCTTGGGCCTCAAGATTGTGTATGTTACTAACACCATTATTTGTCATTTTCTATGATTTTTTTCTAAGCACAAATAATCAAAATACATTAGTAATTGAGGCAATGACCAACTTAATTACACTAGTGTCTAGGCCCTCGGTGGGCGCCAAACTGTTTACCCATAAAATCGTACAGTTAAATTTATACGTGGTTTCTAGACAAGTAAATTAATTCAATCCGGAAATAATACAAAAATTGAAGAAATATGTAATACTTAGCATTGATAAAGATGAAACAACAAAAAGAATAATTCGGGGGGCAAGGTTTTTGGGCACAACAATAATTAAATCAAAATGCAATGAAGCAAAATTATATAAAGCTTTGAATAGATTATAGCATCAATTTATCAGAAAAATCGTGTTCTTTCCAATGGTACTGGAGCTTACTATTTATAGTTGACCTAGGGAACAAGGTCCTAGGACCCTACGCTTCTTTAATGTCAATTATGAGGGTCATTGAAGAATGTGTAACAGTGAGCCTAAATGGCAAATTCTTTATAATGGACAGTGTAGTAAATGCAATAGAATATTCTCCATTAAATGCTACCCGGTGGCAGATATTTATTGCATCTTTATGAGCATAATTCTTTCCAGTAGAAAATGGAACAATTGTCTTCCATTTTAGCTATCCTCTACCTTCAGCTCTACGTGTCACTCTCTTATGCAATTACATAGCATAGCATAACTTTACCTTATACACTTATTCCACATGTTATACAATAAAAAGAAGTAGAGGTTTAATAGAAATTATTGATAAGGAAAAAAACGGAAAAAGAAAAAGAAAAGAAAAGGCAGACTACTATTCATTCTTGTACTCAACGAGAATATAGAGAAGAAAGTGAAAAACTTGTCTCCCACTGTACATTATCAGATGATTTTGATTTACATAATACTGCACATTAATTTTTCAGATGCGTTATTGTATTAGTAAACTCAGTTTCATGTGAAATCAACACAAAAAGAGAGCAAAAGAATGTTAGATGCGGTCATTGAAGGAAGCTCATAAGACTTTGAATAAAATAACTCTTAAAATTTTATTTATTAAAAATAACTCCTAATAAAACTTAGTTTTCTTGTATGATTAACTTTACTAAATTGGGTGTAAATATACGGTACGAGTAAGTTCTTAATGCATACTGTTCATACACTCTATCTCTTTCCGTCATCTCAAAAAGGAATGATCAATTTCTATTTTCTGAAATAATTTAAATCTAAACTTTTATTTATACCTAATTTACCCTTAGTAAAAATTTCTTATAGCCCACAAAACTTTGTCACGACCCGAAATCGCCACCGCGGAGCAGTGATAGCGCCTAACATGCACTTGCTAGAAAAGATAACATTAACGCACAGTTAATCATTTCAAAACCAAATTTGAAATAACTTAATGATAAATAAAGATTTTAAGTTTCAAAATAGACATAATTATTTCAAACGTTGACTAATAAAACCCTGGAATCTAATATCACAAGTACATGAGCATACCAGAAGTGCTACAAAATATATATAAATTAAAATATAATTGTTTGAAACAAAATAAACAGTAAAACTAGATAAGGAATGGGACTTCAAGGGCTGCAATCGTTGTGCAGCTATACTTAAATTCTCCGTAAAAAGTTAATTTGAGCAAGCCTCAACTAGCTGCTGCTGGGACCAACACCAGAATCTGCACAAGAAGTGCAGAAGTGTCGAATGAGTATAAGTGACCCCATATACTCTGTAAGTACCGAGTCTAACCTCGACAAAGTAGCGAATAGTCTGTAACAAGGCACTCACTATAAACCTATATGAATATAAATAAAATAATAGCATAAATAGATAAAAGCAAGAATTTAACATAAAATAGAACAAAAAACCCCTAACAGAGGGCCCCAGAATAAGACGTATGCTCAACTCCTCTGTTCAACACGGATATAGTAACAACAGTTAAACACTGCAAAATATGTCTTCTCCATTGCAATGCACAACCCGATCCAAAATTATATATAAATATTCCACATGTTATACAATAAAAAGAACTAGAAGTTTAATAGGAATTATTGATAAGTAAAAAATAGAACCCGAAAAAAAAAAAAGGCAGACTACTATTCATTCCTGTACTCGATGAGAATATAGAGAGGAAAAGGAAAAACTTGTCTCCCATTGTTTATTATCAGATAATTTTGATTTACATAATACTGCACATTAATTTTTCAGATGCATTATTGTATTAGTAAACTTAGTTTCATGTGAAATCAAGACAAAAAGAGAGCAAAAGAATGTTAGATGCGGTCATTGAAGGAAGCTCATACGACTTTGAATAAAATAACTCTTAAAATTTTATTTATTTAAAATAACTCCTAATAAAACTTAGTTTTCTTGTATGGTTAACTTTACTAAATTGGGTGTAAATATCCGGTACGAGTAAGTTCTTAATGCATACTGTTCATATACCCTATCTCTTTCCCACTACTTCAAAAGGAATGATCTATTTATATTTTTTGAAATAATTTAAATATAAACTTTCTTTTATACCTAATTTAATCTTAGTAAAAATTTCTTACAACCCATAAATTGAAAGCCCCACGAAACTTTTTCATGACCCGAAATCTCCACCGCGGGACAGTGATAACGCCTAACATCCATTTTCTAGAAAAGCCAATATTAGCACACAGTTAATCATTTCAAAACCAAATTTGAAACAACTTCATGAGAAATAAAGCTGTTAAGTTACAAAATAGACATAATTATTTCAAACGTTGACTAATAAAACCCTGAAATCTAATATCTCAAGTACATGAGCATACTAGAAGTGCTACAACCAAATATCAGAATGAAAATATAATTGTTTGAAACAAAATAAACAGTAAAACTAGATAAGGAATGGGACTTCAAGGGCTGCGATCGCTGTGCAACTATACTTCAATTCTCCGTGAAAAGTTAATATGAGCAAGCCTCTACTAGCTGCTGCTGGGACCAACACCAGAATCTGCATAAGAAGTGCAGAAATGTAGTATGAGTACAACCAACCCTATGTACTCTATAAGTACCGAGCCTAATCTCGACAAAGTAGCGAATAGGCTATAACAAGGCACTCACTATAAACCTATATGAATTTAAATGAAATAATAGCATAACTAGAGAAAAGCAAGAATTTAACATAAAAAGAACTAAAAACTCCTAACAGAGGGCCCCAAAATAACATCTATGCTCAACTCCTCAATTCAACACGGATACAGTAACAACAGTTAAATACAGTAAAATATGCATTCTCCATTGCAATGCACAACCCGATACAAAATTATATATACTTAACAAGTCTTCTACGCTGCGGCACGCAACCAGATCCACAATTATATATATAAATATCGTTACAGCGTGCAACCAGCGACGCCCAATCCAATCCATAATTATATATATAAATACCGTTGCGGAGTGCAACCCCATCCCAAACAGTAATACTAATATCCGTTGCGGCATGCAATCCGATCCCAAACATTAATACATAACTGTTGCGGTGTGCAACCCGATCCCACACAATAATAATAGAAATAAACATCTACAATCAACTACGGTGTAATTCAAATAAAACGCAATAAAGGAATTACATTATTAAAGACAGAAAGCGGATAAAAGTTACTATCTAATAACTCACAAGGTTAAAAAGTTAGTAAAAACAATCATAAAATAAAGATACAAATACATGGAAATAATTAGCAATTTAGGCATGTAACAGATAAAGGCAAGAATTTAACAAGTAATGGCAAATAGCAAATAAAGAATTTAACAAGTAAAAATATGGATTAAATTAAAGCATGAAATAATTGAAGACAATAAACAAAAATCCCAACCCGCATGCTTGTCGCGCCCCCTTTTTCCCTTTGCGGAAATCGAATTTATAACATTCAGTTGGGACAACTCTTTCCTTTCGAGAAAGGGGGTTTGCAATTTTGAAGAGTCGTCATCTAACGATTTTAAGGTGCGTTATGGCACTTATAAAGTTCAACTACAACTATTTTTTTTTGGATAACCAGAGATAGGATAAGGACTTGAAATTATCCTAAGGGGAAGGTGTTAAGCACCTTTCAGGATCCACTCGTGTGGTTCCCGACCAGATAGTTCTTTGTGAATTCGTATAGTTAACGATTAAGCAAATAAGGCTCAAATAAAAGGGGATTTTGAAATACACAGACATTAAAAAATGATAAAATAAAACAAAGTTTTGAAAGAGTTATAAACATGCTAAAGGATACAAAATGGGGTCCTAGGTTTATTTGTAATTTGGATCACATCAATGCAATACCCAATAATCATTCCTCAAAAGAGGGGCTACACGTGGTATTAGCACACCGGTCATCATATCTATATCTACTTTTTCCATCCATCAAGGTATTACAGTGCGGATTGGTCTCAACCTTTATTGCATGCTATTACTCGTCCCATTCCTATCAATCCCAGAGGATTTAGGACTACTATTCCTATAAGAGGGAGGATTTTAGGCCGAATCTTGTGTTTCAAAGGTAAAAAGGACTAAGGCGGCATTCAAAACACATAGGACTGCATATCAGGGAAGACATGTAAAACAAATAAGAGGCTCAGACATACCTCCTCAAGTAAAGCACGTAAATAGTATGACTTAAAACACATTTAGGGTCGAAATTTTAAAGTACTAAGACCGGGGAGTTTAATTGTTGAAGCAGACCAATTTATCACATAATTCAGACAAAAAGTCAGAATCAGGACTGCCTACTAGTTGTAGCATTTGCTAATTAAATAAAGACAGATTCAATTTTATCGTTATTACCTAAGGCTTGCCTAAGTGTGTATTGATGACATCCTATAAGCATGGTATCTATTACTGATTCAAAAAAATGGCATAAACAATGATAGTTCTTTAAACGGATAAATTGGATCCTTTAGGCATGCTTTCTAAATTGCATTACTAACAGGAGCAAGTTGTTTAAACTGATTCAAAATAGCACGAGTCAACTGATTTTTAACTAAAATGGTTTCAGATTATAAACTTGTTGCTTATTTTATTTCTTACCGACATTGTATCTAATTATTAAAGCTGATTTTAGTCCTATAGGCGTGGCATCTAGTGAAGTGGAGTAGGCAGAATTTATTTGATCACAATGCGATTCCTATAGGCATAATTTCTATGTTGATATTAACCATATAGACATGACATCTAGTTAATAAATTGGTTTTAATTATGGACATGATGTATGATTATAGCCATTAGACCCTATAGGCATGATCATTAAGCGTGGAATTAAAATATGTAGAATTTGAAAGCAGATCCTATAGACAGGATATCTAGATGTAGAATAAAGATATGCAGAATTTGAAGTAGCACACCCTATAGGCAGGATGTCTAAGCGTAAAATATGCAGAACTTTATTAAATAGATTCTATAGGCAGGACATCTTGGTGTAGAATTAAACTATACAGAAATTGAAGCAGCAGACCCTATAGGCATGTTGTCTATCCTCCTAACAACTAATCATGCATAATTACCCATCCCTTTTTACTAGCCAGCCCCATTATTTATTACAAATTATTACATACCCAATACTGAATTACATAAAAAATACAGAAACTAAGAAATTACAACCATATGAAGCCTGCTTCTAACTTCCTCTCTGAGTTATGGAACAAAACACTTCAAATGCCACTTGTTTCAAAGACTTTCTCAGACCTAGGTGTGTCAAAGTTCCCTAAGGTCCTCAAGGGATCTGGGGCAGTGCTTACACCCAGGTTGCATAACCAGATAGAGAATGAGTGTAGTGTGGAAGGGGACAACCCTTATGCATCAAAGTTCAGAGGTAACTCAAGGGTCCCAACGCAAGGATCACACAAGAGGGGCAAAACTTAGGTTCTAGGAATATAGTGGAAGTGTAGAAACATAGATTTTATTTAAGACTGGGTTGAGAATAGAAAAGGGTAAGGGTAATTTGGAAACAGTAGTAGTAAAACTTAAGCTACACAGGATCAGCAGCTGCACAAAGGGGTCACGGGTCTGGGAATACATTGCATGAAGCCTATGTCCCTCGAAGGGGTCAGGTTTGGATATGCACAGTAATAGATAATGCTGGCATGCCCATAAACCAGCCAGGGGACACAACACATAAGGGGATATGGGGTTTGGGATTCAGTAAATCACATAATCAAGTGACTGACAAAGTACATGCATAAGGGAACACATTAATTCAGAAAGGGGAGGAACAAATTACAACATGCTTAGCAATGAAACTTGATTGCGCAAATATAAGTAGAAGCGGGCAAGAGTAAAGGGAACAGCTGATGAAACATATTGTTTTTGATGCTTGAAGGTTACATGGGACATACCAGTAAGAAGAAAATACAGAAAGGAAAAGTAAATTAGTTTCCACAGCCTAGCCTTGGCTTTCAGCCGGTTAGACAAAGTAGTAGCACAAATAGCAATAGAGAAAAAAGAGAATTTTTGTGAAGTGTGTGTTCTGAACTTAGGTAGTTCGTTCGTGTCTTTGAAAGAAAAGAAGGTGGGTATTTATATTTTTTAAAATAGGTGAGGAATAAGGTAATAAGTACAGTCTTGATACAAATATAGAAACAATCACCAATAAGAATCAATTACACAAGTGATTCCTTTTAATTAAGGAATCACTTTTAACGGGTGGTAATCGGTTCAAATAAGGAAAGAAATCCGTTTGGGAATAGATTTATTATTGCCATACAAGGGGTAGTAAAATCATGCAGTGAACAATCAAGTCCAGTTCAAAAATATACCTATTTTGGGAAAGAAATCAGCAAGGTAAGATCATCACAGCAAAGGAAAAGAATTAATTAAGTTAAACAGATGAGTAGAAATTAGGGCTCATAAAAGAAAAAAAAGCTTTTGCAATCAATCACAAGATCAATCAAGGAAGAAACATAATTCTGTAGTACAGTATATAAATAGAGTGAACGAGACATCAGTCATGCGAGGCCAAGCACATTGGAAAAAGAAACAACATACAATAGAAGCATAAAATAAGCATAGGATTCAGTAGATAGTCAAGGATCACATATGTAGCCAAAGTTAAGAAGAGAGTCAAACAAGTAAAGGTCTCATAGTAACAGGTGACGAAACCTTTTAAAAAGTTAGCGTTTCAAGAAAGTCAAGTTTAAAAGATAGCAAAACTCGGAATTAGATAGGCCACATAAAGAAAAGAGAGTCAGAAACAAAGAACTTTAGTCGAATCAAGTGCATATTCACACAAACAATTTCAGAACCAAAGACAGGGTTTTCAACAATAATCGAGTTTAAAAGATGATATACAAATAAGTCAAATAAGTATATAGGACTTAATCAAACAAGTAAACATTTAACAAACAGTTTTAGAACTCAAATGAGACCACAAAGGAAACTTGGGTTTTAACATGCTAAAACAGATAGAAGAACAACATGAGCAAAACTTAGCAAAAATCACAAACACGTTAAAATCAGAGATCTTTAAAAAGAAAAACTTAAAGGAAAATCCTAATCGGAGAAGATGAAGGGTTGTTCATGAAAGAAAGTTGAAAAACTTTTGAGAGAACACTTAAAATGCTCATAGCGAGTACAGATCTAAAGTAGATCTAAAGAAATCAAAAGGTCTTAGAGATTAGGGTTTCGAAAAATCCAAAAGAGGTGAGAGAGGCCTTGAAAGTAACCGATCTAACCAGGAGAGTCAAGGATCTGACTCGAACGGCCATGGCTAGCCGGAGAAAGGTCAGGGATAACCGGAGAAAGGTTATTAACTGAAATCGAGCAAGGACTGGACCATATTCCTTTGAGGTCTAGTCATGAAACCATAGAACCAAACACATAGGAGCCATGGAAGGCTGGTACATACCTCAAATGACAACAAAAGGTCATCGATTAGGTAGGTATTAGGGTGGGGTGAGAGGGAAGTGGCTAAGGTTCATGCGAGTTTCAGAGAGAGTTGAGTGAGGTCAGGTTCAAGGGTGGCTGTAGGTGAGAAAGAGATAGGGTAAAACGATTGTTTGGAATTAAAAAAGAAAGGGCAGCCGGTGGCCATTGATCTAAATGAACAACGACTAGGATTAAAAGGGTTAGGTGGGGCAACCGTGTTAGGTAATTTAAATTGGGTTAGGAGGTCGGGTTTGAGTCAGAATTGGGCCGGAAAATTAGGGCTCAATTATAGGCTATAATTAAAATGAAATTGGGCTACCATTTAAATAGTCATTTTCCTCTTTTGAAATTATAAAAATAATGAATTAGTTTCTGGAAATAAATTGAAAGTACGGAAATGATTTATAACATATAATTAACAATTTAAAAAATATAGGACTTAATTTTATGAATATAAATGCAGTTAAATCTTAAAAGAGGCTAACATTGCAATTATATGCAATTTAGCTTTTAAAAATATTAAATAAATTTGTAAAAATATACAAAAATTACCTTAGCTATATCTTAGCAGAAATGTGAAAGTTAAATAAATGAACTACTAAAATAACAATTTTGGAAAATGTTATTTGGTTTTTATGGATAAAATAGTGGAATAAATTGATTTAAAAATACTTAAAAATTGAGAAAAAATAATAAAATATTTTGGAGTACTTATATATGCATACATATGATATTTTGAAGGTATTTTTCATATTAAAAAATATGTAGGGAAAAATTGGATGTCAACACCTGCCCATCTTTACCTCGGAAGGATGAAAAATATTTCGGGTAAAGATATGATGGCCAATTTTGACCGAGCGAAATGGTTTGAAGAGGTTTAAGCCGCACCCTGGCTTCTGAGTTGCCTACATATCCCTGGTTTTATAGGAATCAAGCCATATATAGTTCAGGATCTGTCAGCGGAGTATGCCGACGGGTACTTTCCAAGAACGGATGCAATATTTCGGTCTAAGTGAGTGAAAGGCTTACGGGAATAGTTAGTTTTGAGGTGGCTGTGGGCATTGGAGTGGAAGCGCTCCTACCGGGATGGCTGTAGCTTACCGGTTTACCTGCAAATAAATAATACAAGCATATATCGTGCTTAAATTTAGACATGATACAAATTCTAATTGGACCATGAATATTGTCTTTGAACGGTTATGATGACGTCTTTAGACCATGATGTCCTGGGCCATGAAGCGTATAATAAAGGATTTGCAGGCCATGAAATGATTCTCTCCGTCTATGAAAATAGTGCCTCCAAACCATGACTCCTTTGAATTATGAGATGCAAAAGATTGAAAGGGATCCTCAGACCATGACATGGTGTTCTAGGGCTATGAGGATGGTGCCTCCGAACGATGAAGACTTTGGATAAGTTGGTGATATTTCAGCCCACGAAGGATGCAGTAGCATGTGGCAATCTTTCAGCCGTGCAATATGGTGATCTTTCAACAGTGTAATGTGGTGATCTTTCAGCCGTGCAATGTGGCGATCTTTAAGCGATGCAATATGGCGATCTTTCAGCCTTGCAATGTGGTGATATTACAGCCGTGCAATATGGATGGAAACAATGTTTAGTCTCAAAAGGCAGAATGGTAGCCTTATCTAGGTTGGAAGGCAGAATGGTAGACTTATGCCGGTTGGAAGGCAGAATGGTAGCCTTATGCCGGTTGGAAGGAAGAATGGTAGCCTTATGCAAGTTGTAAGGCATAATGGTAGCCTTATCCAATGCAGATGCAGATGGAGATATCATTTAGTCTCGGAAGGTAGAATGGTAGCCTTGTGCAATACAGATGCAGATAGAGGTAGATATTAACCTCGGAAGGCAGAATGGTAGCCTTATGCAATGCAGATGTAGATTGTCACGCCCCTAACCTCGAACCTGGTCGTGATGGCACCTTTCGTGAACACAAGGCCAGCCAATTGAGCCAATTCTCATTTTTAAATAGTTAAATAGCAAGGAAATAGTCTAAACATGGTTTAATAATATGGAATAGCGGAAATACAGATAACAAATGCGGAAATCCAACCCGACACAGCCCTAACAGGGGTGTCACAAGTCATGAGCATCTATGGACCCTGATACAAGTTAACAATATCTAGTACAAATGTTTGAATGACATAGAAATGATAAGATAATAGAGGGACTGCGCTGCAGACGCCAACATCTACCTTGTAGTCTTTGAATACCACTTGGAACTGGAGGAATAAACACTCTGGAGTGGAACCAACGACGCCTGAATCTGCACACACGGTGCAGGGAGTAATGTGAGTACTCTGACCTAGTTAATAATAAATATAAATAATGATGAAGGTAAGAAATCACACAAAACACAAGGCATTCTATAATGAAGCAGTAAAGCATCATTTGATGATAGTAAATTAGTGAAAAATCAAGTAAAACCGCCTTTCAACAGGTAAAATAGGTAAATAATGTAAAGTAAACTGATAAAAGTACGCCCCTCGGGCTCAGTATCCACAAATCTGCCCCTCGGGCTATATCTCAGTACAGTGCCAGCCCCTCGAGCTCAATCTAACATCACAAATGAGTACCCGTGCTCACTGGGGGTGTACAGACTCTTGGAGGGGCCCCTTACTGCCCAAACGCAATCACAAGACACCTCGTAGGATCATATATAAGCCCTCGGCCTCATATCAATCAAGCCACCTCGTGGAATATATATAAATCAAATTAGTATCGGTGTTCCTCACAATATAGTCCTTCGGCCTTACTCAGTTTGAAAAGTCATCACAAGCCCCTCGGGCAGTAGCAAAATAGTGTTTTAAGCCCAAACATTATTTATAATATCATTTAAGTCTTAAAATCTGAGAAAGAATGGCTGAGTGGTAAAACAGTAGAAATTATCAGGACTGAGTTCTAGTAATAAGTCAAAACGGTGAGAAAATAGTAATAAAAATCCCCGAAGGGTTCAAATAGTTGGCACGAAGCCCAAATATGACATTCAGCCCAAGTCATGATGATAACAAATAAGGCTCAATTAAATACGCAGTAAAATCATTAAACGGGACGGACCAAGTCACAATCCCCAATAGTATATGACCCCACGCTCGTCATCAAGCATGTCTCACCTCAATATAACACTACGATGTGCAAATCCGGGTTTCAAATCCTCAGAGCATCATTTACAATCATTACTCACCTCGAACCGGCTAAATCTCTAGCTCGCGATGCCTTTGCCCCTCGAATCGGCCTCCACGTGCGTCGAATCTATCCAAAATCAGAACGAATACATCACAATACACTAATGGAACAAAGCCCAAGCGAAAATAATCGAAAAAATATAAAAAATCCTGAAATTCAAAAAACCCGAGACCCTGGCTCACTTCTCGAAACTCAAAATTTTTTACATCAACGGGTTCCTTATCACCCCACGAGTTCATACATACCAAAAGTTGTCAAATCCGACCCCAAAAATAGTCCTCCAAATCCCTAAATCAAGAGTCCAAAATTCCAAGCCCTAGTTCTTCTATTTTAGCTTAAGTTTCCATGATTTTCTAGGTGGATTTCACAATATATTCAAGTTTTAGGTCCGAAATTCTTACCTCCAAATGTTTCTCCTTGAATCCCTCTTCAATCCCCATCAAAAAGCTCTCAAAAAGTCCAAGTATGGAGTAAATGAGCCCCAAAATCGCGGACGAAATGAATTAAAACATTCTACCCAGGTCTGACTCCCCCTTCTTCGCAAACACGGTCAAGCCCTCGCGTTAGCGAAGCATAAAGTTATGTTGAACATATTTTCCTCTTTGCTAATGCGATACACCCATCGTGAACATGATGCTTTCTCCTCCTATACCTTTGCGAACGCGAAAACCCTTACGCGAATGCGAAGAACAAAAGACCTTGGGCCCTTCAGACCCTAAATTACTCTACGCGATCGCGAGTTCCCTCTCGCGAACGCGATGAACTAAACCCCAGCCTTCCACGAATGCGAAGCCATCTCGCAAACGCGAAGGCTAAATCCTGGCCTTCCTCAATTCCTTCTTCATGAACGTGAAGAGATAATTCTCTGCAACACCTGATCAGATTTTCTACAAGCTTCCAAACACCAAAAATCACCCGAATGACCATCCGAAACTCACCCGAGGCCCCCGAGACCTCAACCAAAAGAACCAACACATCCTAATACCTTATTCAAACTTGATCCAATCATCAAAACACCACAAACAACATGAAATTACCCAAAACACATCAGATTCAAGCCTAAGTTTTTAAAATTTTTCCGAAATACACTTTCGATCAAAAACCCAACCAAACCACGTCCGAATGACCTGAAAATTTTCACACACATCCTAAATGACACAACAAAGATACTACAACTCTCAGAATTCCATTCTGAACCCCGCATCAAAATCTCACATACCAACCGGAAATTGCCAAAATATCAACTTCGCCAATTCAATCCTAATTCTACTCCGGACCTCCAAAACCCATTCCGATCACACTCCTAAGTAATAAATAAACTCCCGAAGCTAACCAAACCATCGGAACTCATATCCAAGCCCTCTAAAACATAATTCAATATCTGGTTGACTTTTCCAACTTAAGCCTTCTTAAAAGAGACTAGGTGTCTGAACTTTACCAAAACCAATTCGGATTTGATCCAACCAACCTGATGCCTCAAAACATAGATGAACAAAGAAATAAGAAGCAGAAATAGGGAAAACGGATGGGTAACTCATGAGACGATCGGCCGGGTCATCACATCCTCCCTAACTAAAACAAATATTCATCCTCGAACGAGACAAGAAACATACCCGAAACCTCAAATAGGTAAGGATATCTGCTCCATATCTCCCGCTCGGTCTCCCAGGTATTCTCTTTCACGGGCTGAACTCTCCACTGCACCTTCACTGAAGCTATATCTTTTGATATCAACTTCCGAACCTGACGCTCCAAAATAGCTGCTGGCTGCATATCATAAGTAAAATCATCCTCCAACTAAAGCGTGTTGAAATCTAGAACATGAGATGAATCCCCCATATACTTCCGAAGCATAGAAATATGAAATACCGGATGCACACTCGATAAGCTGGGTGGAAAGGCAAGCTCATAAGCCACCTCCCCAATCCTCCGAAGTACCTCAAATGGTCCGATGAACCGAGGACTCAACTTCCCTTTCTTTTCAAATCTCATAACACCCTTCATGGGTGAAACATTCAACAGAACCTTCTCGCCAACCATGTAAGACATATCTCGAACCTTGCTATCAGCATAATTATTTGCCTCGACTGCATTGTACGAAGTTTCTCCTGAATTACCTTTACTTTATCTAAAGCATCCTGAACCAAATCTGTCCCCAATAGCCTAGCCTCACCTGTCTCGAACTAACCAACTGGAGATCTACACCTCCTCCCGTATAAAGCCTCATATGGAGCCATCTCAATACTCGACTAGTAGCTATTGTTATAGGCTAACTCTGCGAGCGGTAGAAACTGATCTCATGACCCTCCGAAATTAATAACACAAGCGCATAGCATATCCTCCAATATTTGAATAGTGCACTCGAACTGCCCATCTGTTTGAGGGTGAAAAGCTGTGCTCAACAGCACCTGAGTACCCAACCATCGTTGAACAAACTTCCAAAACTGGGAAGTAAATTGAGTGCCTCTATCTGACATGATAGAAATGGGGACACAATGCACAGGAACAATCTCTCGGATATAGATATTTGCCAACCGCTATGAAGAATAAGTAGTACAGACAGGAATGAAGTGCACTGACTTGGTCAGCTGATCTACAATCACCCAAATAGCATCGAACTTCTTCAAAGTCCGTATGAGTCCCACAACAAAATCCATAGTGATCCTCTCCCACTTCCACTCAGGAATAACCATCTGCTGAAGCAAGCCACTCGGTCTTTGATGCTCATATTTCACCTATTGACAATTGAGACACCGAGCTACAAACCCCCAATTTCTTTCTTCATTCTTCTCCACTAATAGTGCTGCCTCAAATCTTGGTATATCTTCGCGGAACCTGGATGAATGGAATACCGCAAGCCATGGGCCTCCTCAAAAATCAACTCCCGAAGCCCATCCACATTGGGCACACAAATCCTGCCCTGTATTGTCAACACTCCATCATCACTAATGGTCACATCTCTAGCATCATCATGCTGAACAATATCCCTAAGGACAAGAAAATACGGATCATCATACCGGCGCTCTCTGATGCAATCATATAAAGAAGACCGAGATACCACACAAGCCAATACACGACTGGGCTCAGAAATATCCAACCTCTCAAACCGATTGGCCAAAGACTGAACATCAACTACAAGAGGTCTCTCCCCAACTGGAATATATTCCAAACTCCCCATACTCACTACCTTTCAGCTCAAAGCATCGGCCACCACATTGGACTTTCCCGAATGGTACAATAGAGTGATATCATAATCCTTAAAAAACTCCAACTATCTCCACTATCTCAAATTAAGATCCTTTTACTTGAAAATATGCTGAAGACTGCGATGATTAGTGAATACCTCACAAGACACGCCATACAAGTAATGTCTCCAAATCTTCAATACGTGCACTATGGAAGCCAACTCCAAATCATGAACGAGGTAGTTCTTCTCATGGGGCTTCAATTAATGAGAAGCATATGCAATAACTCTACCATCCCACATCAACACACAACCAATCCCTACTATCAAAGCATCACAATACACTATATATGAAGCTGAAGCTGATGGCAAAACCAACACTGGAGCTGTGGTCAAAGCTGTCTTGAGCTTCTGAAAGCTCTCCTCACACTCATTTGACCATACAAATAATGCACCTTTCTGAGTCAACTTGGTCAAGGGCGATGCGATAGATGAGAATCCCTGATCACATCGGTGATAATAGCCTGCCAAACCAAGAAAACTATGAATCTCAGTAGCTGAGGACAGTCTGGGCCAACTCTGCACCACCTCTATCTTCTTTGGATCAACCTAAATCCCCTCACTAGACACCACGTGTCCCAATAATGCCACTGACGCGAGCCAAAACTCACACTTGGAGAACTTTGCATAAAGCTTCTCCTCCCTCAATCTCTACAACACCACCCTCAAATGCTCCGCGTGCTCCTCCTGACTATGTGAATATAAAAGAATATCATCAATGAAGACTACGATAAAAGAATCATGATAAGGCGGGAACATGCTATTCATCAAATGCATGAACGCTGTTGGTCATTGGTAAACCCAAAAGACATAACCAGGAACTCATAATGACCATATCCAGTCCTGAAGGCTGTCTTAAGAATATCCGAATCCCTGATCTTCAACTAGTGATAAACTGAATGGAGATCAATCTTGGAGAACACCCTCGCACCCTGAAGCAGGTCGAATAGATCATCAATGCAAGGCAAAGGATTCTTGTTATTAATTGTTACCTTGTTCAAATGCCTACAATAAATGCACATTCTCATTGTGCCATCCTTCTTCTTCACAAACAGAACCAGCGCACCCCAAGGTGACACACTAGGCCGGATGAACTCCTTATCTAGGAGTTCCTGAAGCTGCTCCTTTAACTCCTTCAAATCCACTAGAGCCATACAATATAGCAGAATAAAATGGGCTGAGTGCCCGGCACTATGTCAATACCGAAATCCATAACCCTGTCCGGTGGCATGCTCGTCAGATCTTTAGGAAATACATCAGGGAAGTCCCTCACAATTGGAACCAAATTAATTCTGGGAGCCTCAGCTTGGACATCTCTCAGAAAGTCAAGATACGAGAGACAATCCTTCCCAACATACGCTGGGCTTTCAAGAAAGGACTATACAAGGAACATAATCGGTCACACCACGCCACTTGATCCGCAGCACACCCGGCATAGCCAAAGTGACTGTCTTGGCATGGCAGTCTAGAATGGCATGACACGGATATAACCAGTCCATGCCCAAAGTGACATCGAAATCCACCATACTTAATAATAAAAAATTAACTGGGTCTTGAGACCCCCAATAGTCACTATACACGACCGGTACACACGGTCTACAACAATATTATTGCCCACCAGGGTAGATACATGAACAAGTAAAGCAAAAAACTCACGGGGCATACACAAATAATGAGCAAAGTATGATGACAAATAAGAAAAGGTGGATCCGGGATCAAATAATACAGAGGCATCTCTGTGGCATACTGAAACTTGTAATAATAACATCGGAAGTAGTAGCATCAGATCTACTTGGAATATTATAGAAACGGGCCTGACCACCCCCCGATTGACCTCCCCCTCTGGGGCGACCCCTGGCTAACTGGCCTCTACCCTTAGCTGGCTGGGCGAGTGGTGGCGAAGCAACTAGCGCTGAAGTCAAAGATTAACACCTATGCTGGTACAAACTAGAAGCACGATGAGGACACTTCCTCCACATATGGCCCATCTCGCCACGCTGAAAACTCCTGGGTGCTGGAGAAGGGAACTGAAGGGAACCCCTCAAACCAGAGTGACTAGCAGATGTACTTGGCATAGAAGAGGCCTGAGCTGATGGAGCACAGGATGAACTCTGAGCTGGAAGGGCGCTGAGTGATGACTGGTCCTGTTGAGATCCCTGATAACCATGTCTCGAAGATGCACCACGATAACCTGGGCGAGCTAACTGAGCAGACCTGAACGAACAGCCTCTACCATGCTAAAATTGGCCCCTCGAAAGAGCATCACTATAATTGCCTGATCCTAGAGGCCTCTTGGACTCATTCTCCTCTCTCTCTTGTCGGCAAACCGACTCAATCTCACGGGAGATATCAACCACCTCCTCAAATATCGCACTAGATACCCTCTCTCGGGTCATAAGAATATGGAGCTGATAAGTAAGACCATCAACCAATCTCCCGATCCTCTCTCGATATATCAGAACCAACCAGATGGCATGATGAGCTAACTTAGAAAACCTCGAATCATATTGTGACACAGTCATCTCTCCGTGTCGCAACCACTCGAACTATCTATGTAGCTCCTCTCTACGGGACTGCAGCACATATTTCTCTAGGAAGAGAATAGATAATTGTTACCAAGTAAGGGGCGCTGCATCAACAGGACTACACCTCTCATACGCCTCCCACCAGGTGAAGGCAGCCCCAGAAAACTAAAAGGTAGAAAATTCCACACCACTAGTCTCAAGAATCCCTGATGTACGAAGCATCCACTGGCACTTATCCAAGAAACCCTAGGCATCTTCTCCTTCTGCACCGCAGAATGTTAGATGCTGGAGTCTACCAAACCTCTCAAGTCGACGCTGCTCATCATCCGGCATAACTGGTACTACAAACTCCTGAACTGGCGCAACCAGCTGAGCTGGAGGTGCCCCCGACATCTGAAGTCCCTACACAACCTGATTAGGTGTGTGAGCAACGAGGGTCTAGATCCCTCCCATGGTACATAAAGTAGTTGCGGCCGTCGTAGCTGAAACCGCCTGAGCCAAACTGGTACACACTGATAAGATCTGAGCAAAGGCCTCCTGAAGGCCTGGAATCATAATAGGCACAACTGGTGCCTTAACTGGTGCTTCTGGAGCATCCATAGCTGGAGCTTGATCTGAGCAGGGCCAGTCGGTGGATCAACAGGTGCTGCCCTTGCTGCTCTGCCTCTACCACGACCACGACTGCATCCTCGGCCCCTGGTGGCACCTGACCATCCGTGAGACAATGGAATAACATAAATTTAATACCGCGACTAACAAGTTCGCATGACAAGACTTTCAAGAATATGAAGTTCTTCTTAAAGGATCTATAGCCTCTCAAGGATACTTACAGACGTCTCCGTACTGATCCGTAAGACTCTAATAAACCTACTCATGACTCGTAATACCTATGTAACCTAGGCTCTGATACCAACTTGTTATGATCCTAACCCCAAAACCGGTCGTGATGGCGCCTCTCGTGAAGACAAGGCCAGCCAATTAAACAAATTCTCATTTTTAAATAGTTAAATAGCAAGAAAATAGTCTAAACATGGTTTAATAATACAGAATAGCGGAAATATAGATAACAAATGCAAAAATCCAACCCGACACAGCCTTAACCGGGATATCACAAGTCATGAGCATCTATGGACCCTGATACAAGTCTACTAACTCCAATATCTAGTACAAATGTTTGAAAGACATAATAATGATAAGATAATAGAGATCCGGGGCTACGGACGCCAATAGCTACCTCACAGTCTCCGAATAACACCTGGAACTGGAGGAATCAGCACTCAAGAGCGAAACTAACGACACCGGAATTTGCACACACGATGCAGGGAGTAATGTGAGTACTCCGATCCAGTGAGTAATAAATATAACTAATGACTGAAGGTAAGAAATCATATAAAGCACAAGGCATTCTATAATGAAGCAGTAAAACATCATTTGAAAATAGTAAATAAGTGAAAAATCAAGTAAGATCTCCTTTCAACAGGTAAAACAGGTAAATAATGTAAAGTAAACTAATAGAAGTTCACCCCTCGGACTCAGTATCCACAAATCCGCCACTTGGGTTATATCTTAGTACAGTTCCAGCCCCTCAGGCTCAATATCATATTAGAAATGGGTACCCACACTCACTGGGGGTGTACAAACTCCTGGAGGGGCCCCTTACAGCCCAAGCACAATCACAAGCCACCTCATGGTATCAAATCTAGGCCCTCGGCCTCATATCAATCAAGCCACCTTGTGGCATATATGTAAATCAGGCCCTCGGCCTAAAATCAGTATTATTGTTCCTCACAATATAGGCCCTCGGCCTTACTTAGTTCGAAAAGTCATCACGAGCCCCTCGGGTAGTAGCAAAATAGTGTTTTCAGCCCAAACATTAATTAAAATATCATTTAAGTCTTAAAATCTGAGAAAGAATGGATGAGTAGTAAAACAGTAGAAATTATCCAAAATGGTGAGGAAATAGTAATAAAATCCATGAAGGGTTCAAACAGTTTGCACGAAGCCCAAATATGGCATTCACCCCAAGTCATGATGATAACAAATAAGTCTCAATCAAATACACGGTAAAATCATACAACAGGATGGACCAAGTAATCCCCAATAGTATACGACCCCACGCTCGCCATCAAGCGCATGTCTCACCTCAATATAACACTACGTCATGCAAATCCGGGGTCTTAAACCTTTAGAGTATCATTTATAATCATTAATAAACTCGAACCTGCTAAATCTCTAGCTCGTGATGCCTTTACCCCTCATATCAGCCTCCACGTGCGTCGAATCTATCCAAAATCAGAACGAATACATCACAATATGCTAAGGGAACAAAGCCCAAGCAAAAATAATTGAAAAAAAAATACCAAAAATCCCGAAATTAGTGAAACCCGAGCCTTGGGCCCATTTCTCGAAACTCAAAAATTTTTACACCAACGGGTTCCTTATCTCCCCACGAATTCATACATACCCAAAAGTTCTCAAATCCGACCCCAAATGGTCCTACAAATCCCCAAATCAAAAGTCCAAAATTCCAAGCCCTAGTTCTTCCATTTTAGCTTAAGTTTTCATGATTTTCATGGTGGATTTCACAATAGAATCGAGTTTTAGGTTCGAAATTCTTACCTCCAAACGTTTTTCCTTGAATCTCTCTTCAATCCCCTTCAAAAAGCTCTCAAAAAGACCAACAATGGATTAAATGAGCCCCAAAATCACGGATATAATGGATTAAAACATTCTGCCCAGATCTGACTCCCCTTTCTTTGCGAACGCGGTCAAGCGCTTGCATTCGCGAAGCACAAATTTGTGTTGACCAGATTTTCCTCTACGCAAATGCTATACACCCATTATGAATGCGATTCTTTCTCTTCCTTTACCTTCGCGAACACGACACCTCTTACGCGAACGCGAAGAACAAAATAGCTTGGAACCCTCAGACCCTAAATTACTCTACGCGATCGCGTGTTACCTCTCGCGAACGCGATGAACTGAACCCCAGCCTTTCGCGAACGAGAAGCCTATCTCACGAACACAAAGGCTTAATCCTAGTCTTCCTCAATTCCTTCTTCGTGGATGCGAAGAGATAATTCTCTGCAACACCTGATCAGATTTTCTACAAACTTTCAAACTCCAAAAATGACCCGAATGACCATCCGAAACACAGCCGAGGCCCCCGAACCTCAACCAAAAGCACCAACATATCCTAAAACCTTATTTAAATTTGATCCAATCATCAAAACACGTCAAACAAGATCAAATTACCCAAAACACATCGGATTCAAGCTTACGTTTCTAAAAATCTTCTGAAATACGCTTTCGATCAAAATCCCAACCAAACCACATTTGAATGACCTAAAATTTTTGACACATATCCCTAATGACACAACAAAGCTACAGCAACTCTCAGAATTCAATTCTGACCCCCGAATCAAAATCTTGCCTACCAACCGGAAATTGCCCAAATATCAACTTCGCCAATTCAATCCTAATTATATTCTGGACCTACAAACCCATTCCGATCACACTCCTATGTCATAAAACACCTTTTGAAGCTAACCAAACCAACGTAACTCACATCCGAGCCCTCTAACACATAAGTCGACATCCAGTTGGCTTTTTCAACTTAAGCCTTCTTAAGAGAGACTAGGTGTCTCAACTTAACCAAAACCAATCCGAATTTGATCCAACCAACCCGATGCCTCAAAACACAGATGACCAAAGAAATAAGAAGCAGAAATAGGGGAAATAGACCGGTAACTCATGAGACGACCGGTCGGGTCGTCGCACAGATAGAGGTATAGCGTAATCTCGGAAGGTAGAATGGTAGCCCTATGCAAGTTGGAAGGCTGAAAGTTAGCCTTATGCATGTTGGAAGGTAGAATGGTAGCCTTATTCAATGCATATGCAGATAGAGGTAGAGCTTAACCTCGAAAGGTAGAATGGCAGCCTTATGAAAGTTGGAAGGCAGAATGGTAGGCTTATGCAAGTTGGAAGGAAGAATGGTAGCCGTATGCAATGCATATTCTGATAGAGGTAGAGCTTAACCTCTGAAGGCAGAATGGTAGCTTTATGCAAGTTGGAAGGCAGAATGGTAGCCTTATGCAAGAAGTAAAATAACGGATGACAGTAGAGTTTCTTAGCTGATAGTAGAGTGCGGCGTGGCGATTATTGGGAGCATTATGACATTCGGAACATTATGGGTGTGTGCTGACATCGGATGTTGTAAGTGCAATGGTACAGAGAATCGTGTTCTTGGGCAATGTTTGTTCCATGGACGTATAGTACATTCAATGATTTTGTAATCCTAGTGCCTGCATCCAAAGAAAAATCGTGAGTTTTGTAAAGGGGAAGGTTAGTTCGTATTCCCGCTAGCTTTGCTTGACTCGTTCAGCTTTGATATGGTAATACCATCGGTATCATCAGGGTAGCATTGCTAAATGAAGTAGTTTCAATAATAAAAATGCATAATATTTTGTAAGAGTATAACATAATATGTAAGAATAGTTTTTAGATGAACCGACGACTGTGACGTGATCCGAGACATTGCGACCTCTCTTGCTATGGAATTTTAAGGGACCTCCTCAAAATTCTGCCCCAGTTTGATGGGTTGACAATTCTGACTATTGCTCATGTGGCGATTGGCTAAAATTACTTCAAAATTTTGGGGGTCCTCCTCAAAATTCTTCCCCAATTTCAGGGGGAAATGAAAATTTTATTGAATTAAGACCAAAACCATAGGGATGCCTACATATCCCCTCTTAAATGGCAATCAGGTTAGGCGTAATTCAATTTACATCATATAAGGAAAGCATAAAGTTTATACATAGTAACGCTTGACTGCATCTGAATCAATCAGCTTTGGCCAGACTTCTCCATCCATTTGTGCAAGTATGAGGGCTCCTCCTGTCAGAACTCGGTGAACCATGTATGGGCCCTTCCAGTTGGGAGAGAACTTCCCTTTAGCTTCATCCTGATGCGGAAATGTTTTCTTTAACACTAGCTGCCTTGGCGCGAACTGTCTTGGCTTGACTCTCTTATTAAAGGCTCCAGACATTCTGTTCTGATAGAGTTGGCCATGGCAAACTGCATTCATTCTCTTTCAATCTATAAGGGCTAGTTGCTCATAACGACTTTTTACCCACTTTACGTCATCGAGCTCAGCTTCCTGTATGACCCTTAGGGAAGGAATTTCTACTTCGGCGGGGGTGACAGCCTCTGTACCATAAACCATAATATAGGGGGTTGCTCCAGTTGATGTGCGGACTATGGTGTGATACCCCAATAGAGCAAATGATAACTTTTCATGCCACTATTTATGCCTCTCTATCACTTTCCAAAGTATCTTCTTGATATTTTTGTTAGCGGCTTCCACATCTCCATTCATTTGAGGCCTGTAGGCTATAGAATTCTTATGTCTGATCTTGAAGGTTTCACACATAGCTTTCATCAAGTTGCTGTTGTGATTGGAGCCATTATCAGTAATGATTGACTTTGGAATACCGAATCGATAAACAATGCGGTTGCAGAAGAAGTCTGTCACTACTTTCTTAGTCACTGCTTTGTAAGATGCTGCTTTGACCCACTTGGTGAAATAGTCAATTGACACTAGGATAAACCTGTGTCTGTTTGAAGCGGCAGGCTTAATTGGACTAATGACATCCATTCCCCAAGCGACGAATGGCCACAGTGCTCGATCGAAGGTACCTTTATCATGTCCGCATGTATCTGATAGCGATGATATTTTTGGACATACTGGATGCAGTTTTTTTCCATAGTCATCCAAAAGTAACCAGCACGTAGTATCTTCTTTGCTTAGACAAAACCGTTCAAATGTGGACCACATGCCCCAACATGCTTCCTTTGTGTCAACACACCTTAATAATCCCAAATCAGGAGTCCTCTCCGTTGTGAAAGAAGTTGTTGGACAACCTCCAAAGTGTGTGTTCCTAAGTATGACTGGTGATTTCCAGGTACTCTCTTTCTGCCAAATAGTCCTTGATATCATTAAACAAAGGCTCTACGTCTGCTTCCTCTTCAACATGGGCACAATACGCAGGCTGATTGTGAATTTTCACCAGAATGGGATTAATAAAATTTTTATCCTGATGTTGTATCATCGATGATAGGCTACGCAATGCATAAGCGAACTCATTTCTGGATTCTGGAAACATGTTAGAATTCCGTCTTAGTGAACATCTTTCTCAATTCCTGTACATGATGCAGATACGGGAGTATCGTGGAGTTCTTCGTTTCCCATTCTTCTCGTACCTGATGTATGAGTAAATCTAAATCTCTGATCACCAGTAGCTTTTGCACGTTCATGTCAATGGCTATTTTGAGCCATAAGATGAAGGCCTCATATTCGGCCATATTTTCGGTGTAGGGGAAACTGAGTTTGGCAGACACTGGATAACGCTGACCGATTTTTGATACCAAGACTGCTCCTATGCCAACTCCCTTGAAATTTTCTGCTCCATCGAAGAACATTCTCTAACCATCATAGAATTCTGCAATGTCTTCTCCTATGAATGATACCTCTTCATTAGGAAAAAATGTTTTCAAGGGTTTGTATTCTCTATCCATGGAGTTTTCAGCAAAGTGGTCTGCCAGTGCCTGTCCCTTGACCTCTTTCTGAGTTACGTAAACAATGTCGAACTCACTCAACAAAATTGGCCACTTGGCTAGCTTGCTAGTGGGCATGGGCTTCTGAAAGATGTATTTCAAAGGATCTATCCTTGATATGAAATACGTGGTATAGACACATGAGTAATGTCTCAGCTTGTGAGGCACCCAAGTCAAAGCATAGTAGGTGCGTTCCACAAGAGAATACTGGGCCTCGTACGAGGTGAACTTCTTGCTGAGATAATAAATGGATTGTTCCGTTCTCCTTGTTTCATCGTGCTGCCCCAAAACACAGCCGAGAGCTCCATCTAACACTGCAAGGTAGAGTAGTAAGGGTCTACCTAGCTCGGGAGGAACTAGGACTGGTGGTGTTGATAGGTACTCCTTGATTTTGTCGAAGGCCTTTTGGTAGTCATCGGTTTATTTTGTATCGGAATCCTTCTTTAGCATTTTAAAGATTGGTACTGTAGACTACGCTATGAAATAGATAATGTAGTTCAACTATCCCAGGAAACTCATCACATCTTTCTTGTTTTTTAGCGGTGGCAATTCATGAATTGCTTTGATCTTTGATGGATTCAATTTCAGGTTGTACCTTCACGATCTATTAAAAAACTTCCTTAAATCTTCCATGTGATTAGTGGCCTTCTTGGACTTGATGATAACATAATCCACACATACCTCAATCTTCTTGTGTATCATATCATGAAAAATAGTAGTCATGGCCCTCGTGTAGGTGGCCCCTGCATTCTTTAGGCCGAACGACATCATCTAGTAACTATACAATCCCCACGGCATAATGAAAGCCGTTTTCTCAGCATCTTCCTCATCCATCCAGATTTGATGATAACCAGCGAAACAATCTACAAATGATTGCAACCCATGTTTAGTGCAATTGTTAATCAAAATGTGTATGTTCGGAAAAGGGAAGTCGTCTTTCGGACTGGCCCGATTGAGATCCTGGTAGTTGACACAGACTCTGACCTTCCTATCCTTCTTTGGCACTTGCACGATGTTGGGTAACCATGTAAAGTATTCCACTACCCTGAGAACCTTAGCTTTGACTTGCTTAGTGACTTCTTCCTTGATTTTCAAACTCATATCAAGCTTGAACTTCCTGAGCTTCTAATTTACCGGAGGACATGTCAGATCAGTTGGAAGTTTATGGGCCACAATAGATGTACTTAGACCAGTCATGTCATCATACGACCAGGCAAATATATCCTTATATTCCCTTAGAAATTCTGTGTATTCTTTCTTTTCTGACAACGATAAGTGATTGTTAATTCGTGTTTCCTTGACGTTTCTTCATCTCCCAAGTTAACAACTTCTGTTTCGTCCAGGTTGGACATAGGTATGTTCACAAAGTTCTCAACTACTTTGATGATCTACTCAGGCATGTCATCTTCTTCTGAATCAATGTCTGGTTGTTGCATTATCTCATTGCATGTCACAGTCATTGGTTCATCAAGATAAGTAATAGTAATGTTGTATAGGTAAAGTAAGGAGAAAGTGATATAAATAAATATTAGTTCATTGGAAAAATCAAACATGCTTTGATAATTTGAATAATTGTTTCAAACATTGAAGAGCTTATTGTGGAGATTGATAAATGCGAAAAGAAAATCATTCATTAAATCAAACAAGCAATAGTGCTTGTTTTAGCCTTGCTACCCTGAGGCTCGTCAAGCTCTGGTCCTTCTGATGGTCCAATTGTGGAGGTATTACCCTCTACTCACAGCTTGTATGGAATGTCCTTCCTCCCCCCCTCCTCGAGAATAACACAGCAATCCATATCATTATCCTCTAAAACAAGTTTTTCACTACGACAAGCGCTTCTTCTTCATCTGTCCCATAAATGACGTCAGCCTGTTTGAAAGTCTGCTCCAGGTGCGGTATCGGTTTCTCCAATGGGTATTAAGGACCACGCCATGGTGGCGACCAATTATTAAACTCCTCCATAGTATATTCATATCCTAGACCGAAAGTAGTGCCATATTTCTAGAGTTTTATAGGTTTAGAGATCCCTTGGAGGTTCTTGCCGAGCCCTTTTCTAGGTTCATACCCACTCCAGTTCAATATACTCTCGATCTTGCTATCCCACCATTTATCCTTGTCGATAGCATTGACCCGCTCGATGTGGTGGTACGTCTCTCTACCTAGCTTTTTTCTACCCCCTATTACTGGAATGGTCTGGCGACTGTATATAGGATTGCTTCTATTACCGTAGATGATTACTTCCTAGTGATACCATTCGAATTTTACTGCCTGATGCAGTGTTGAAGCTACAGCCCCAGCAGCATGAATCTAGGGTCGTCCTAGCAGCAAGTTGTAGGATGCTGGCACATCTATCACTTGAAAGTCGACCTTGAACCAGGTTGGCCCCATCTGCAGACATAGGCTAATCTCACCGATAGTAGACCTCTAAGATCCATCAAAAGCTTTCACATTGATTGCTTCTTCTTTTATCTCATGCAGACCTTTGCCCAGCTTCTTATGTGTTATCAACGGACATATATTAAGGCTGGAACCCTCATTAATCAGGATCCTAGTGATGAAGTAGTCTTCGCATTGCACGATGATACATAGGGATTTGTTATGAACCAACCCTTCAGGTGGCAGCTCATCCTTATAGAAGGTGATTTTATGGCTTTCTAATACTTGTCCCACCATATTAGCCATTTCCCCACCGGTGATTTTACTTGGCACATACGCTTTGCTCAGCTCTTTTAGCAGAGCATTTTTGTGTGTCTTGAAATTCTAGAACAATGAGAGCATGGATATCTGTGCTGGTATTTTTTTTAGCTGGTCAATGACTGAATACTCCTTGGCCTATATTTTCCTCCAAAGGTCATCTAGACCTACTTCAATAATAAGTGGCCGGTTGGAAGCCTGCTTGCTTGACTCAGGTAGGTGTTCTGGGGTATAGACTCTTCCAATTCTTGTCATACCCTACGCTACAACAGTCTCTTCAAACCTGACTTTGCCTTTCCTCCTAGCCTCGGCTGTGTAATCCCGAGGTATAACTTTTGTATGGAATGACAGAATGGTGGTCATTGCCACTAAAATTGGTGCGGCCACTTTCACTTCGAATGGGACATGTTTTTTGGGTGGTAAAACTGAAACCTCAAATGGTGTTATAGATTTTGTTGATGATACTGCTTTGAACTCAAGAGGGATAGCCACATCTACCTCAGTGACCTCGGATGGTGGATCTAGACTATGATGGCGTTGAGAGTAACTGCTGGCTTCTTTGGATCATCACCTTTCGCGATCAACCCGATGGTTCCCTCGGGGTCCCAATCATCCTCTACTTCAATCATGTGAATACCCCCGCCTTTGTATTCTGGTAGAGGGTTGTTGCGGACGTTCGGAGCGTCTTCCTTTGGTACAATGACCTTGTTATCAATTAGGGACTGTAACTTGTATTTTAAAGAGCGACATTCATCGATAATGTGTCCCTTCATGCCAGAGTGGTATGCACAAGATTTATTTGGGTTAACCCACTGGGAAGGATTCTCAGGGGTTGTAGCAGGGATGAGGGTGATATAACCAGTAGCCTTGAGTCTTTCATATAGCTGATCAATGGGTTCGATAATGGCTATGTATTGTTTTGGAGGGCTTCGATCAAAATTAGGTTGTATGCATAAATCCTCGTAGTTCAGACTTCTATCCCGTTACATTCTTCAACACCTTGAGCTCGACCTGTCAACTTCTTGAGCTCCTCGGCCATGTTCCTGATGAGCAGGTCCTTCTCAATGGATTCTGGTGTATAGGAGATTGGTTGAGTGGAGTGAGGTGTTTTTTCCACATATATGGGGTTATTTTGGTGTGTGCTAGGGATCTGGGTGTAGTGGTGGTCGTTGGTTGATTTTTGAGGATCGGGAATAGGTTGTTGTGTATTCTGAGGAGTATGATAGGTAGTGATTTGTGGGTACTGGGTTGGTTGATGATGGTGTTGTAGAGGAGTTGGTATCCGTAAAGGATTTGAGTTTTTAGGTGTTGTGGTGTACTGATGGGGTGCGGGAGGATTTTGTGGACATTGTTTTGGCGTATTTTGAGGAAATGCTGGGTTTTGAACATTTGTTGGTTGACGTCTGGGACGTTCAAAGTGAGGAGAGGTTTGCCAAGTTGTAGACCTGCTCAAGTTCTCTATGTAACTCCAGTATTTTTTGCTCCAATCGCATGACCAAATCATTCTAGGCTGGAGTACTCTAACCGTTTGAAGTTTAAATTTTCTCAGCATTTTCTTTTCGTATACCACTCAAGTCATCCATCTTAGATTTTCCTCTGCTTTTCGGATTAATTGGAGGAGGCGGAGGAGGAGGTAGAGGGCCTCTGGGTCTGGTGTAATATGTTGATGATGCCAGTATGTATGAACTAACCTTAGGGGATGGGAATAAAATAAAGAAGAACAAAAGGTGAAATAGTCAATAAGGATTCAGAAATGTTTGCAGTATTTAAACACATATTGCAGGAATGTAAATTTGCATCCTAATTTGGGAGCCTCGTTGTGCCCGAGCAAGCCTAGCGACAAATAGATTTGGAGAATTTTAGTGCCAATAACTGCCTCATTTCATTGATGTAAAAATAGATGAATCTAAAACAACACTAAATAATATAAGTCCCTAATGTCACTTGGCCTTATTACATTTGAAAAGAAAATAAATCTAATCTGACCTTCTCCGGGCTGGATGCTCTAGTCGATTAGATTTCCTAGTTCGTGCAGGTTCATCAGTAGATATGCCCTTGCTAAATGTCCTCCTTCGCTTCCTTTAGTGTTCTGGCAATCGGTGACTCTTCCTCATTTTTCCCTCCAGTTCCATCAGACTGTACTCCAGGTATTGCAACCTTTCGTTTGATTTGACAACCATCTCCCTCCATTCACTAATTAGTTCCATTTCAGTCTTGTGTTGCTCCAGGTGCTCGGCCTCGAACTCGTGAACCTTTTTTGCGTAGTTTACTATATTTCACATGTTCCTTGGCAACTTTATCTATGACTCTATTTCCTGGACCAACCCTTGGCTCGAATATTCCTGCTATGTTGTCTTCTAACCATGATGGGTAGAAGTGCACATGACCGGCATGATATCGATCTAGCTCAATGGTATCCTTTTCCATTATAATTTTCAAATGTCATATGTGTTGAGCTTCACATTTGTATGGGACATCGTCATCCTGGAAATCTATGCTGTATTGACTTATTTTAGCAACTCGCGGTATGACCTGTTTCCTGCCTGCCTATCTCATAAGCCTGAGGGGAGCATAAAGGTATGTGGCCATTAACCTGATCATTACCAAGTGTGGGATATCCCTAGATCAGATGATAAGCTCGTCGGTAGGGAACCATTCAAACATACATTGAACTTGATCCTTTGTCAAATTGCTAAAAAACTGCACCCATCCTACAATATTCTCGGGTTGAGCAAGCCTATCTAGGATATAAGTCATTCTCTTAGGATGATGGAAAGCTATGTGGTCATTCCACAGCCTTAATGAAAGCTCTTGACGTTATTGAACCCTTTGGAGATGCTCTAACAATCAAAATTGCAGCAGCAGATTACAACCTTCAAAGTATTTGTACCCCTTATGACAGCGCTCTAAGGCCCGGTATATGTTTTCTATGATCATAGGGACAATAGTATATGTCTGCCCATCGATCCCATCCATCAAGGTTTTGGCTACCATGGCCAGTCTGGTATGGATTCTATCCTTTTGGATTGGGGATACTAACATACACAAGAAATAAACAATAAACACAAAAACCCTATGGTGGATCCAACCCAAGGAAGTGATGGAGAATTCGCGATCGAAGATACGATAAGATTTGCTATGATCGTATCGTTCATAGAGGAAGTCGAAAGGTATGTATGAATTTTTCAGACACTCCAAGTCATCATTCTTCTTTAACCCTACCATCTTCAGAAACCCCCTAGTAGAGAGATTTTTCGGCACCAGTAAACCAGGACTATCCCAAGGTAGCCCAGCAAACCCCCCAATTTCTTTCAAGATAGGGTCATTTTTATGTTTCCTAAGCGAATCATGGTTCTTTCTTTCTCCCAAAACATTGTGGAAGCTTCGATCAACATGTTTTTTTAGCTAGAGACCCAATAAAGAAGGCAGGTTTCCCAAGACCCTTTTCACATGATTCTTATCACTTGGTGGAAGATCCTCCTACCAATCTAGCAACAATGGTGGTATGTTACGGACCATGCCAAATCTGGGGACTTCGTGCCTCATTTCTGCAAATCAAATATGGTTAAGCCCTTTCCCCCTCTAGATCCGACTATTTATAAAACAATGATTAGCATATTGCACTTATTTCCCCAAAATTAATGCACACAATCGTGGTTGCGTCCGTTGGGATTATGAAAAAACCCGGTGGACTTTTGGATGATGCTTGTCTTAAAGGGTTAATATACGGACAACATATTAACCCGGCTAGGTTTGACCATGATGCATGTACAATTAATCAGAGTAAGGTTTCTAGAGAGGTCTAGACTGGTACCCTCAAGTGGACAACTTGAGGGGAAAAGGCACGGTACCGTCGACTGCACCGCTGATCGACTAGTTTTACTGCACATACGCCTTTCCAAATTTAAAGGGTGATATATAGGAAGGGCGCAAACACTCATCAAGCATTGCTATCGAATTGATTACGCACGAGTGGAATATAATATTGAGCATGATTTATGCACAATAAATAGCATGTTGTCGCGTATTTGCACGTTAAAAAGAATAATAAATGTAGTATTAAATAATTGAAAGACGTTTAAGGAAGAAAACAAGGAGACAAGAAGTTTCTGTAATAAAGGAAATCATACATGCTTAAATAAATAGGCAATTAAATCCAAGTAAAATGGAAAGGGAGAGGGTACACATATATTAACAAAATAAAGCATGCTTAACACTTATTCATAAAAACAAGTTCATTATAGTAAAAGCCTAAAAATATCCCCAGTAGAGTTGCCATGCTGTCGCACCCCACTTTTTCCTTTGCGGAGTTCGGGGTTTCGACATTTTGGAACAACTTCCTTCCCTTTCGAAAATTGGGTATTGGAATTTTAAGAGTCACCACCTAACAGATTAAGGTGCGTTAGGACACCTAGAAAAAATAACTCACAAACCGATTTACTTCACCAGAGATTGGGTAAGGGCTTGAAATTATCTTGAGGGGAAGGTGTTAGGCACCCCTCGAGATCCACAACGGTGGTTCCTGACCAAACTCAATTTAAGGGAATTAGTCTTAAAAGCAAATAAACGGATGGATATTATTTAAAATAAGGAGTAAAAGGGGTCCTCAGTTTATTAACCTATAGGATCACATTTGTGCAATACACTGTGACTTTCTTCAAACTGAGGTGTTACGCGCGGCATTAGCGCACAGGTCATCACATCCTTTACTACCCGATTACCTTCCCCTTAATTATTGTTACCTAAGCGTTCTACTAGCATCCAGTACGTGCCATATGCATGCATTACCCATCCCTTACCTGTGGCCCTGGAGGTATTTCGGACCTTTATTTAAGGCGGTTCTAGACTCACATATGGTGTTTAAAAGGAGAAAACTAGGTGACAAACAAAACAAGTAGGACTGTCATATAAAAGATCAGTTAAGGGCTCATATTTACCCCCACAAACAGATACAAAGCAAGTTCATGCCATTTAGGCAAGGCAGTTTTATATTAAAAGTCCTATATGCAAGATATCTAACAGAATAGACAGTTGTTATTAGGCGAAACAGTGAATATCTATCAGTTTTTCCTACTAATTTTTTATTTCTTGCCGAATCTAGGCACGTTTCAAGAAGCAGAAAAATAGCAATTTCAAACCCAGAATCTAATTAACATATAAGATTGCCTAAATGATAGTCGTACAGAATTTTATAAACCAGGTATCTGAGCTGTAAACAGTTACTGACTTTAGCAGGCCGATTTTATCTTTAGACCCTACAGGCATGATATCTAAGTGTAGAAAAAAACTAATCTTAAGACCTTATAGGCATGGCATCTAAATGCACTAATGATTTTGAAGTTTCCTATAGACATGGTATCTAACTTTTGAAATTTCCTATAGATATGGTATCCGAACGAAGAAGTGATTTAAAACTTTATAGGCGTGATGATTTTTTTTTATTTCATGCAGAACTGGTTTTGATACTTTAGGGGCATGATTTTAAATGCAGTAGTGAATCTTGACGGGATATTCAGAACTATTTTGATCCTATAGGCATGAGATCTATAAAGTGGACCAGAACATGTTGAAAAAATTAAATCCTATAGGCATGTTATCTACCATACACAACAGCAGAATGTATTGAAACAAATACCTATAGGCATGTTAGCTACTATATGTTGTAACAGAAATGAACTTAACAAGTAAATAACCTATAGGTAGGATATCAAGCATATATTAGTGAAAATATTTGAAAGAAATAGGCACCTAAAGCAGGTTTTCTACCCCGTTCACATGCAAAAATTAAACTAGGCCCAGTTTTTTCCAATTCACTATTGCCCCATAGTTATTACAACAAAATTATTACAGATCATAAGCAAATGAATTAATTATAATATATATAATAATATGAGTCCTGCAGTAGGCCCAATGCACCCGGATAACGCATGCCTTCAAACTATAACAACTCCAAGGCTCGGAGATACACAGTCATTATTGGAATAGCACAAAGAACCCAAATCTCTAGTGAGTCATAGTTCCTAAGGCAATGCTGATACTTAGAGAAAAAATGTTCAGAAACAGTTGAAAAAGGATTAGGGACAAAACCCTTGCATGTCGGAGTTCACTAAGGTCTCACATGGACCCCGAGCTGTTTCCACACTAGGGGTGGCAGGACCTAGTAAATTAAGAGTATGAAATGAGAATAGTAGAAAAATAGGAGCTAGTTTTGGGGAAGAAAACAATTTGAATTTTTAAAAGTGAATAGAGATAGATTACCAGATCATAAAGACTAAAATCAAAAACATATTAGGTATATGGGGTTCTGATATGAACCCCAATGGACAGAGTCACAATCGATTCAAACAAGGTTTCACATGGCTGGGATTGACCTAGTCCATTAGTTATTACTTAGGTGAGCATATAGGCATATATTAAATAGAGAATAACATGCTGGGACCAAGTTACTGATCAGACTGTTATACAAAAAAAGTAGCAACAATTGAGAGCATGGAAATTAGTAATACATAAAAACAGGACAGGGATTAAGGCATGCTAGTTTAAAAATAGGTAAGTAAGTGTCATGAATCAAACAAGAGCATGCGAAAGTGTATTAAACACTAATATTGGACAAGACAAGTTCACAGGAGTTGAAACATGCCAGTTGACAGAAGCATATGGGCACACAAAGGCATGTTGATATCTACAGCATATAACATACTGAAAGATAACATAGATGGATATGCTGCTTAAAAGCAGTAGACAAGAAGGACATAAGTATAACCACATAGCATATTGAATGATAGCAGAAGTGGAGACATACCATTTAAGAGATGGCAAACAGGAAGATGAGAACAAACAGAGTCCAATAGTCTAGTTTTGGCTTTCAGCCGGCTAGACAGTGCAGCAAACACACGCAACAGAAAAGATCACAATGGTGTGTGTGTGTGTGTGTGTGAGTAAGGGTAAGAATTCGTATGTATAGGTGTACCTTTCTGAGTGTATTCACACATTTTAAAGAAATGAAAATGGAGGTTATATAGCATTCAGCTGAGAAGCAAATTAAGGGAAGAAAATTAGAGTTCATAAGTAAGTTCAACAAATATAATTAATCAGTGAATTGGGTCTAGACCCAAGCTCATTGATACAAACAGAATCCGAAAAAGTTACCTTTAAATAAGGAGAACTAGTTACCAGCACGGATTGAGATTGAAACAAGGTAACTAAATCAATTATTGATCATAAATTAGACTAATTAATCTAAATAAGGCAAGTAGTACTAATTAAAAGACATAAACAAGGAAAATAGGTAAAATCACGGGGATGTACTGATTTTAATAGGAAAATATAATTCGAACACTAAGGAAAATCAGTCAATCTATTTTGATTGATAGAGGTAAACAATAACGGAAAAAAATTGAAGTAAGCGGTGCAATAAGCAGATAAACCTAGGGTTCAAAGCATATACAAAAAAATTAGTCAGACTAGTAAAGATACTTACATTCAAACATGTAGGAGTTTTAAAACCTTTTTTGAGGGAGCTTAAAACGAAACCCTAATTTGAGAAAATATTGGAATCGACTAGTAATAAGGAAAAACATAAAGTTTTTCAAAGAGAAATACCACATAACACTTAAAACATTTATGATCTACAAGGATCTGAACAGACCCAAGTAGCATAAGATTAGGGTTTTAAAAAATGATAGAGGTTAAAGAAAACCTGGTTTAAAACCATAGATTCGAGCCATAAACACGAAGATAATGGTGCTCACAAACAGAAATGGCCATAGGTCACTTATGAAAAGGTTTTGAACAAAATCTGAGTTGAATCTTTTCGATATTCTTTCATAAATCAATGTAATCGAACAACCAAAAGAGGTGAAAGGCCAGTATGGGCCGAAAATTAGAGAGAAATCTCATGGGACGGGGATTTTTTCGGTGACAGCAGCTAGGTTAGGGGGAGTGTTTGACAGAGAAGAGAATAGGTAGGGAGAACGAAGACGGCGGAAATGAAAAGTGTGGTAGGGTTTTGGGGGGTGGCTTAATGAAGAATAGGCTGGGGCAGGTTAGATGAAGAATAGGGCCTGGGTATTTTTAATTGGGGTAAAGGTAGGATCTGGGCTAGATCCGGAATTAAAATAAAAATCAAAGGGGCTATTTTTTAAATGCTCAATTCATTCGATAAATTATTTTAAAAATAATTAACAAATAATTAAAAATTATTTTCATGTATAAAAAGTAATTTAAAATAATTACTTGATATAATAAAATTATAAAAAAGCTATTTTCTAGTAAAATAAAGTAATAATGCATACGTAGGTTATTATTTCAAAGTTATTGCAATTATAATCCAAAAAATATAAATATGGCTATTCATGAAATAATTAAAGCTTGATATAAATAGAAATGATAAAATTAAACCATAAAATTATTATAAAATTATTTGTGATACAATTAGTAATTATTTATATAATAAAAATATCGGGATAAATTAATAATAATACTTAGAAAATGCAGAAATTATGTAAAAATAGCAATTGGTGCTCATGCACTATTTTGAAGATAGATATGCATTTTTAAAATAATACAGAAAAAAATTGGGTATCAACACCACATATCTACCCTGGTCATGATCCCTCTCGATTGTACAACAATCCCTATAATTCGGTGGAAGAAAATATCATTCTCAGTCGCTTTGGCCATTTGTAGCATGTTACAAAAAGTAAGGCCATCAATAAATCTCCTTACCCTCTCCCTCTTAGTAGGGATCAATTCAACTGCATGATGAGATAACTTCACAAATTTTGTCTCATGCTAGGTAACAATCATGCTACCTTGCTGGAGGCGCTCAAACTGGCTATGGTACTCCTCTCTTAGAGTAAAAGGAATGAACTTCTCCAAAAATAGTTATGTGAATTATCCCAAGTGAGTGGAGGTGTAACCTGCTGGTCTGCCAAGAACATACTTCAGCCATTGATGTGCCGGAGAATTTCGGCACATTTGATACAAATTGCTTAGATTTTAGCTTGTTTTAGATTCAATTATCTTTTATACTTATGTAATTTTAGTGTTTTTGCAGTATATGAGGTTTAAGGATTTAAGAGCTTGAAAATAAAATTAAAAAGTAACAAAAAGACAAGAAAATAGCAAAAAGGCATCACAAATGTGGATATGCAATCGCAAAACCAACATGCCGCAGAATGCACACTGGAATCACAAACCACAACAGTATTCTGGGCAAAGCCCAACGCAAGAAATGTTGTCCAGTCTGAGATCACATAACCTGTATGCGAGCCGCAGAATGGACAACAAACTCAACATAAAGGTGGCTGGAGGTAGAAAATGGGACACGAAATGCGATCGCATTTCTACAATGCGAAGTGCAAACCATGAATGCGATGAAGGCCTGGAAACTAGGGTTGAAATATGTGATGGCCATGTTAAGAATGCAGACCGCATGTCTGTTATGCAACAGATATGCGGTCGCATATTTAACCAAAAAGGGTGTTTTTTCCAAATTTTATCCCGAGTTTTGACCCACTATAAATAGATTTATTGGGGTTTTCTGGGGGCATCTTGTCTAACTTTGGAACTACAATACAAGGCTTTAATATTCCTCTCTTTTGGAAGCTTTTGGGTCAAGAATCTTGCACTTTGTAAGCTTTATGGAATTAAATATTCTCATTTTTTTGTATTCTAGTATGTGTAGCTAACTTTAAATACTAAGGTTGTGGACCCTAAATGGGTGTAATGTTAACGGGTATTTACCATTGAATATATACATAATGGTTGTTTGATATTTATTTATTTCTTATTCTTCATTTATTATTGGTGGTTGCAAACATTAACAAGTGCCATTAAATTCTTACTTTGCTTCGGAAAGTGGGTTAGAATTTAGTAGAAGTAAATATCAAAGACTCAAGGCGTTAAACCTTGTTTAATAGAATCACTTAGGAATAAGTGGGTTTTATTTGACATATATTGATTGTTTTTAATTGCAACTCTTTTATATTTAGAAAAATTATAAAGAGGAAATACTACCCAACTATTGGAAAATATTGGGTAGTCATTTAGATATCATTTGCATATCAAAAGGAACTTCCATTAGAAATATATCATATTAACACCGGTAGCATTACATTTCATTGAAGGGAAAACAACCTTGGCTTCTTTAATCCAATTAATTACATTCTAAATCTCAACATTAGTTATTTCTTCAAATCACAATTACACTATACTCTTGTTACAATTAACCTGATTGAATTACGACTTAAGTCGAGTGACACACTAATCGAGTAGTTTTTTTACACCTATTCCCTGTGGGATTCCACCCGAACCTTGTTGGGTTATTATATTTGACACCGACCACCTTACACTGTTTAATTAAAGTGTAATTTGAGCGTATCAAAATTTGGCGTCATTGCCGGGGAATATGGTTTTGAAATTACGTATTAGTGTGTGCTTTACTTTACGTCTTATTCTACTCCATCATACTTTGCTTGTTTTGCTTGGTGTTGATAGGAAAACATGGCCGAATATGATAAAGAAATATAGACAAAAATAGAAGAAAATCCCTTTGCGGACATAGAGGAGTACATTGAGGATACAAATGATATTGTACCTCTGATAGTTGGTGCTGCAACTTTCAAGGTGGAACATGGTTTAATCCTTATGCTTAAAGCGGAGGATTTTTTAAGGAATTCCACTGACGATGATCCGAAACAACATCTTAGAAACTTCTTGGGTGTATGTGCGATGCACAAGAAAAACGACGTCACATCTGATGCCTTAAGGTTAAGGTGCTTCAAGTACTCACTAGCTGGGGACGCAAGGAAATGGCTTTAGAATTTTCCACCAAATTCCATTCACTCTTGGCCCAAACTTGTCCGAGCATTCTTAGATAAGTAGTTCCCACAAAGTAAGAAATCTGAGCTCCGAGATAAGATCATCTTTTTCAAGCAAGTACCGGGAGAACATCTACATGAGGCATGTGATCGGTTCAAATTATATTTGGTGAGGTCTCCCAATCATAGTTTTCTGGATTCCATCTTGTTGGAAAAATTATACACTGATTTGGATCCTGAACCAATCTATAGCCAAGAATGTAGCTGACGAATCTTTCATGGACAAGACATTCACAAGGATCACACAAATCCTTGACAAAATGGCACAACACAATCAAGATTGGCACTCCGAGGATACTACAGGTGGAATGGCATATGGGTCTCCCTCATTGACTAACCTAATTAAGGAAAATCAAGAGAGAGATCAAGTAATCATAGGGCTTGCCACAAATGTCAATGTGTTGACAAAAATGTTCACGGAAAGCCAAACAAAGAAGATTAATGTGGTGGAGGATGTGCAACCCATATCAAATTAAGATTTTGAGAAAGCAAATTACATCAACAACCCTCAAGGAGGTTATCAAAGGTAACAATACCAAGGTCAAGGACAACAAAATCAATGGAGGCCTAACCTGCAAAGGCAAGGCAACCAACAATGGCGAAATGACCAAGGTGGTTCAAATCAAGTAAATTTGAAGAAATACAACAACTTCTCAAATCGGAGTTCAAATCCTTATGTTCCTCCAAAGGGTCAGTATTCAAATCAAGGTTCCTCAAGTGATTCTAAGGTGGAATGCATGCTTGAACGGGTATTGCAAAATCAAGAGAAGTCTAACACTTGTATGAGGAACATGACCGAGTTTGTTGGCTCTCATACCGCATCCATTCAAAAACTGCAGATGCAAATAAGAGACCTCTCTAGGGAAGAAAATCAAAAGAAAAGGGGAACACTCCCTAGTGACACTATTGCGAACCCAAGGGGTAGTAGGAGTCTTCCAACTTCTCATATCATGTCAATTACTACTCGGAGTGGGAAGGTACTACAAGGAGAGGAGGAACAAGTTGTTGAAATAGAAGAGTCCGAACAAGGGCTTGAGGTTGAAGAGCCAAGTGTTGTCGAACATGAAAAGATTCCGGAAGAGTTGCAAGTGCAAAAAGAAAACTGGGAAGAGGTAAAGGAAAAGGTAAAAGAGACACCAAAAACTCTTCCACATATTCCTAGAACTCCTCCTCCATTGCCTCAAAGACTTGATAGGAAGGTTGATGATAGCAAACTCGAGAAATTCTATGACATTCTCAAGCAATTATCTATGAATATTCCATCTGTGGAAGCATTTCAAGAGATGTCGGGGTTTGCTAAATATTTGGCATATTTGATCACAAAGAAGAGAACCACCAAGAATGAAGTGGTGAACGTGACTCACCGGGTTAGTTCCATCATTACAACATCCACCGTTCAAAAGAAAGAAGATTTGGGAGCTTTCACCATTCCATGTACTATTGGGGTATGTGATTTTGCAAGAGCCCTTTGTGATAATGGGGATAGTATCAACTTAATGCCTCTTGCCATCTATAAGCAAGCGGGGTTAGGTATGCCAAGGCCCACAAGTATTAGATTGCAAATGGCCAATCATTCCATAAAAAGACCGGTAGGAATTGTTGATGATGTTCTTGTTAAGGTGGGAAAGTTTCATTTACCCGCCGATTTCATATTCCTTGATTGTGCGGTTGACAAAGAGATCCCTATCATTTTTGGGAGACCATTCCTTGCCACGGGAAGAACACTAATGGATTTGAAATAGAATGAGATCAACTTCCATGTGAATGATGAAAAGGTTACACTCCAAGCAAGCAAGGGTATGAAATACCACATGAGTATGAAAGCATTTCGGTAATTGATGTTGCTGATGGAGTAGAGGATGCAGTTGAAATGAAAATGGAAGAACAATGCCTCGGCGAGACATTGGCAGCTGTCTTGGTGAACTTTGGTGGTGAGGATATAGAAGGGTATATAGAATCAGTAAATGCATAGGAGGGGCTTGGGCCTTACACTTATGCTCCGGCAAATCTCTCTCTCGACTTGGAGAATAAAGCCACTCCGCTCGCAAAGACTTCTATTATTGAGCCACCTCAACTAGAGCTCAAACCACTTCCACCACACTTGAGGTATAAATTTCTTAGCTCCAATGATACTTTACCCATAATCTTTTCTTCTTTGTTGAATGAGGTGCAAGTAGAACAATTGTTGGATGTCTTGAAGGAGCATAGGCAAGCTATTGGATGGACAATTGCAGATATCCGGGGGATTCCCCCTAGAATTTGTGAACACAAGATCCAATTGGAGAATGATACTAAACAAAGTGTGAAACACCAATGACAGTTGAACCCGTCCATGCAAGAGGTGGTAAAGAAAGAAGTCATCAAGAGGTTAGATGTCGGGGTAGTATAACCCATTGTCGATAGTTCTTGGGTGAGCCCGGTGCAATGTGTGCCGAAAAAGGGAGGCATGTTCGTAATTGAAAATGAAAAAAATGAGCTCATCCCAACAAGAATGGTGACCGATTGGAGGGTGTGTATGTATTATCGGAAGCTCAATGGTGCCACATGTAAAGACCATTTTCCTATGCATTTTATTGATCAAATGCTTGATCGGCTAGCGGGAAGGTAATATTGCTTCCTTGATGGATATTCTGGCTAGCATTGGAGAACCAAGAGAAGACAACATTCACTTGTCCTTATGGGACTTTTGCCTTTAGCTGGATGTCGTTTGGTTTGTGCAACGCTCCGGCTACTTTTCAAAGATGCATGATGTCCATTTTCTCCGACATGGTGGAGGACTTTCTAGAGGTTTTCATGGACGATTTTTTAGTGGTAGGCGACTCTTTTGAGCATTGTCTTAACAATCTTGGACAAGTGCTCAAAAGATGTGAGGAGACCAACCTTGTGCTTAACTGGGAGAAATGCCATTTCATAGTGGATGAAAGCATTGTGTTGGGGAATAAAATTTCAAAACATGGCATAGAGGTTGACCGGGCTAAGTTCGATATTATTTCCAAGATTCCTTTCACCTACTTCCGTTAAAGGTGTTTGAAGTTTCTTGGGGCATGCCGAGTTCTATAGGTGTTTCACCAAGGATTTTTCTAAAATTGCTAATCCTATGTGCAAAATCCTTAAGAAAGATGCCAAATTTGTGTTTGACGATAAATCCCTCAAAGCCTTTGAGGAATTAAAGCAAAAGCTCACCACGGCCCCTATTATTGTCACACCCGATTGGTCTCTTCCTTTCGAGCTCATGTGTGACGCCAGTGGTGTAGCTATTGGAGCAATGCTAGGCTAACATCACAACAAGATTCTTTACCTGGTCTATTATGCAAGCAAGACACTCAATGGGGCGCAAATGAATTACACAGTCACGGAGCAAGAACTTCTTGACATTGTATATGCCTTTGAGAAATTTCGGGCTTACTTGTTGGGATCCAAAGTGAGAGTGTACACAGACCATGCTGCTCTTTGCTACCTCATGGCAAAGAAGGATGCAAAGCCTAGGTTGATTCGGTGGGTTTTGTTGTTTCAAGAATTTGACTTCGAGGTCAAGGATCGCAAGGGAACGCTAAATCAAGTTGCGGATCATTGATCAAGTCTTAAAGAGGTAGGAAGCCCAAAGGGAGATCTTGAAATCAACGATGCCTTCCCGGATGAATAAATATTGTCACTATCTAGCACTTTTGCTCTTTGGTATGCCGATATTTATAACTACTTGGTTAGTGACCATATTCCGGATGGATTGGAATCCTATCAAAGAAGATGTTTTTGAGAGATTGTCGGCAATACTATTGGGAAGAACCATTCTTGTTCCGTGTTTATGCTGGCAACATCATCAGAAGGTGTGTTCCAGAAGAAAAGATTATGCCAATTCTAAAGATACGCCACGACTCACCGGTTAGGGGTTATCATAGGGAAAATTGAATAGCGGGCTAAGCTGCTTGAATGTGGTCACTATTGTCCTTCAATCTATCATGATGCCAATAAAATAGTCAAGGCTTGTGACCAATGTCAAAGGCAAGGATCAATCTCCAAGAGGCATGAAATGCCAATACACTTTGTGATGGAGATAAAAAATTTTGACGTGTGGGGAATTGATTTCACAGGTTGCTTTATAAGCTCTTATGGGATTAAATATATCCTGGTAGATGGACTATCTGCCCAAATGGGTTGAAGCAATTGCTTCACCAAACATCGAGGAAAGAAGTGTGACCACATTCTTAAAGAAAAACATATTCACTCGGTTTGGCACTCCTAGAGCCATTCTTAGTGATGGTGGGTCTCATTTCTGTAACAAGGCTTTTATAGGGCTACTAGAGAAATGTGGCGTCAAGGATAAGGTGTCCACACCTTATCATCCCCAATCAAGTGGCCAAGTTGAAGTTTCCAACTGTGAGATAAAGAGAATTCTAGCAAAGATGGACCGACTAGTCAAGGAAGCTAGATGACACATTGTGGGCGTACTGTACGGCGTACAAAACTCTTATTGGCCCTTCTCCTTATCGGTTAGTCTTCGGCAAAGCTTGTTATCTACCCATAGAACTGGAACAGAAAGCCATGTGGGCTCTGAAAAGGTTGAACTTGGATTGGGCTGAAGCTGCAAATTTGAGGTTAACATAACTCAATGAAATGGAGGAATTCTGTTTCCATGCATATGAAAGTGCAACTGTGTATAAAGAAACGATGAAGTTCGTCTATGACAAAAAGATCTTAAAGAGGGAGTTCAAGTCGGCTGACTTGGTTTTGCTCTTTAACTCAAGGTGTTAAATGTCTCTCTTTTTGGAGTTGTGGAACTAGAATCGGAGGATGGGCTCTGAAACATCAAAGTGAATGGCCAGCGAGTCAAGCATTACTTGGGCATAGATGGAGAAAAACATTTGGTGGAGCAGCTGGCTCTCAAGGATGGTCTATGCCCGACCAATGAGTGAATCCAAAGGAACATCAACTTTGTCGTGCCGCGACGTTAAATCAAGCGCTTCATGGGAGGCAACCCATATGTGGTAACACCCTTTTTGGCCTTTAAGTTTTGAATTTGTTAATTAGATAGATTTAATTGAGCAATTTAAAGTGTGTGTTAGAGTGCAGGGGATTCAAAATATCATAACACGGGATAAGATTGCATGAAAAAAGGGAAGCAAAATCACTGTGCACAGTTTGCGGCACAAATGCGGTCGCATTTTCACTATGCGGACCACATTTTTATCACAAACCAACACAGTGTGTTTGGCTAAATATGGTGGTAAAGATGCGACGAGTTAGTGCACTTTGCGGACCGCATGTTCACTATGCAGTCGCATAGTGCATCGCATTTTTGGCCCTTTAGCAATTCACTTGAACCCACCGCATAACACTTATACGGTCGCATAGTGTGTTATGCAGTGACTTATCCACCGCAGATCAATTAGGTATCTCCTTCACATCCTTTCTGCTCTCACACGTTCAAAACAAAAAAAATTAACAGAAAGAAACAAAGCAAAAAAGGAAAAAAAAAAGGGGGCAAATAAAGAACAAAAAAAGGGCAAAACGGCTAGTGGCATCTAACAAAGGACGAAAACACTTGATAATTCATCCCCCTAGTGTGCTTATACATCTTCATTGGTATGTTTCCTTGGCCCTATTTTTTTTTCCAATTTCACCTATGTTTCTCCGGTGTTTCTTTTCTATTTCCTTTCTTTATTCTTGATTGTGTTTTGTAAGCTGATATCTGCCCATCTTTTGATAGTATTTTGGGTAGAAAATATTTTGGGGTTCTGGGTAGTAATATTTAGGACTTCCATTGTTGAGGGTTAAGTTCAAATTGATTGGGAACAATGAAGTTTGCGTCTCGCAAAATCAAAATCTGGTCTGCATTTCTGCCGCATACTTGAATCCTAGTTGGCTGAGGAAGATGATGAAATTCTACAACGTTTGCAATCACATAATTGATATGCGGATTGCAAAGTCACCGCATACTGAAACTGAACACCCAGTTTAAAACCTAGATTTTTGCAGCTGTTTTGCGATCGCATTTTGTGATTTAGTTTTTTAAGCAATTGGGTCTGCGATGGTTATGCGGTCTGCATAGTGGTTATGTGATCGCATAACCTATCGGAGACTGAGATCTAGTAGTGAACTATCAAGTTTGTGACAAGTTTACGGTTCACATAGTGGTTATGCGACCGCATAACCTATCGTATTCTTAACTTTTTCTTCAGTATTTTTATTTTCTTTTCACTGTTACCTACAATGTCGCTCACATTTCACTTTTGTGCAGATATGGCTCCCAAGAAACATATAGCCTCTGCCCAGAAAAGGGCATCCTCTAGTCGTCAAGCGTCACAAGCAAAATGATCACGAATGGACCTTAATATTCCACGTCCCTCCCAGTCTGGTGAGGAGGACATCTTGCCCTTAGTTGACCTACAAGCTGAGGCAAGAAGAAAAAACGAAGATGACTTCCAACTTCGATTTGGTGTTGATGGGTCTAGGGCACTATATAGAGAAGGGCTCACCAAACGGAAGATGCTATCTAAAAAGCAATTGAGTTTGAATGGGTTACATGAGCAGTATCCCCACATATGGTAGAATATTAAAAAAAGAAAATAGGAGTGCTTCACTGAACCGCCTGTTGCGTATAATGAGACTCTTATCCATGAGTTCTATGCATTGTATGAAGCCTCAGGAATGCGCACCACAAATGCAACATGATTTTCTATGACACTGTACTGGTTCGGGGAAAGAGTGTGTGCTGCAGTCGTGAGACAATTAATAAGCTATACTTCCCTGGCTAGAAATCGGGCACAACTGAGTATGTTGCCAAATGGGCAAATAGGGGAAATGAGCGTAGTTGGATTGCTTCGGTGATAGCAAGGGGGACCCCTGCTTGGATCAACCCTGTGCACAAAATATACAAAGAGGATCTCACACGAGAGGGTCGATTTTGGCTCAGCTTTGTCACCGCACGCCTGATACTATCCAGAAACGAGACTGATATAGGCATTTAGAAAGCTCTTCTCATTACCAACATTATGGAGGGCATCAATATTGATGTGGGTGCTCTTATCTTCTGAGAGCTAGGGATTCAGGCAAAGCAGCATGCCACTTCACTGCCATTCCCCTGCTTGATCAAATCCCTCTATACCACTGTGAAAGTCCCCACCATGCCACACTCTGACAAGACAGGGAAGGAGTTGAAAAACATTGACATCATGCGCATTAGTGATGATGTTGCTCCCCAGAGATTCAGACTCAGGGATCAGTTGATGTAGAGCCTTCAGACTCCCAGACTCCTATGACCCCTCAGGTTCCGGTTGCGTCCACTTCTACTTCACAGCCTGCCTCTCAATCCACCATTGCTCAGCCATCTACTGCACTGCCAGCCATCTCGAGGCTTGGTCTCATAGCTCAGCATGCCATTCTAAGGTAGACTGGCTTCTGAAGAACTTACCTACCCTCATCAAATAGGCCTTGACACCTATTCAGTCCTCAGTGACAGCACTCCAACAATAACAAATATCTTTCGGGGATCGTTTGCAACAGATTGAATTGAGAGTTGAAAAGATAGAGCAAGGTAAGGTTATGTCACGCCCTAAAACTGAGGGGCGCGATCGGCGCTCGATCGGGTAGCCCCAGTAAAGCATACCTGGGTGCCTTGCCTAACCTACATGTTACCCTCTGATTTCAATACCCATTATTTAGGTGAAATAGCCGTTTATGATTAAACACATTCTTACAAAATATACATAACATACATGCTTACTTTACGTGGTCCACAAGTTATACTGCCTAAATACAAAATACATAAGTACATAACCCACATTTCCTATCTACAGAGCCTCTAGGGATACAAAAGAATTTTATAATACTTACCGGTAACAAGGCTCCGACTATACCTTACACAAATACCAAAATAAGACTCCAGGAAGAAAAGCGACATGAGCCACGCAGGGCCCCGAGAAGAAAGGGGCTCACCAATACAACTAACGGAAAGATGGAGGAGATGCTACTGTCAGTGGACTAGAGTGTCTGCTATAGAACTACCTACAATTATAACAAGAATGTAGCACCCCTGCCAAAAGGGATGTCAGTACATTTGAATTGTACTGGTATGCATGAACAACTTTACCCCAAGTAAAATCAATCAATACATAGACAACAAATAGTAATAGAATCTAAAATCAAATGCACATGAAAGGAACAACCAAAGCCAACAAGTTTCACAATCTCTCATTTTTCCCTTTCAACATCATTTCATACTCAAGGGTTTCATACATTTTCATTTCAATAGTGAATATGATCACTTTTCCACCCTTATTGTCTCGGCCACCATTATTACCACAGCCCACCCTTATCACCACAGCCCACAACTTATAACTTCGTATTGCGGCATGCAACTCGATCCCATCGGACATTCACATTTAACACAACAACAATAGTTCACAGTTCAATGACATGGCTTCAGCCCATCTCGGATATCATTTCACAGCAAAAATAACAATTTAAATCACAACGATAATTGCCCACAACAAGCCACACATGATGTTACCACAGTTGTTTCAATTGCATCAATCACAACTTCTTTCATCATTTATTTCAAAGCCCTTAGCCCATAAAAACATTCATACACACACTTGGTTTGTTGCCATTTATTCACACATCATATCGGAATGTTAACCAACTATGTTCAAGGCAATTTAGTCACAAGAATTCATGAAATAGGCCATCTTGCCCTAGCACCCGTGAAGCAAACAAAATTCATAAATAGTCCACATAAGTAACGCATACCAATTACTCGTACACCAAACAAGGTGAATTTACAAAGGTTTAAGTTAGCCATACATACCTAGGGCAGAATTTCCCTTTTTAACTTCTACTTTCAATTCACCAAACAACCTAGTACCGTCAGTCTATTTCACAAGTTAACACATATATCTTAGAATTGAATTTCACAAATACAACCCAAACTTATTTAGGTGATCAACCGCTCTTTTTTGCAAATCTTTACTCCTACCCAATTTCTCTTACTAGATTTTAGATATTAAAGGACATGCATGTATGGTTCAACTTATAATTTTCAAGAATCAATGCATGAGAATCCCCCTTTTGTTTAAATCTGAAAACCAATGAAAAGGATTGGGGATTTTACCTGCAAGAACGAAGATAAAGATAATTACTCAAAATTTCCGGGCCTGAGTGACTTTAAAAAAATCAAATTGATAAAAATAAGACTTTCTCTCTCAAGAACCCTCTCCTCCCTCTCTCTAGTTTTGTTTAGAAAATGTGTTAAAAAGAAGGGTTGGGGTGTTTTATTGAAGAAGGGGTCGGGTTGAAAAGTTAGACAAATTAGAGCCTCGAGTCAGGTATGCAATCGCAAAGAGGAAATGCGGTCCGCAGAATGGACCTCCAAAGTGCTCTAAAACTCTAAACATTTTTGTTTGTGTTTGGAGCAGAAATGCGGTATGTATACCACTTATGCAATCGCATAATGGACCGAATTTTGACCTCAATTTTGCTAAAATCCTGACTCACTTTGCGACATAAATGCAGTCCGTATACTTGATTTGTGACCGCATTCTGGACCGCGTAATAACACTTTTCTGGAATACTTTGACTCTTGATTTTTAAATGGTAGATCAGTACAAAGGGTCCACATAATAGTAGTTTTACACATTCCTAACACATACTCGGAACTTAGCACTACGAGCTACTACGTTTTGAGTACAAGTTTTCACGGGGCCTTACATCCTCCCCCACTTAAAATCATCCGTCCTCGAATAAGGATCAAGGGTCACTTATTAGGAGTTGTTATGCAATCTTCTGCCTTCTACAACCTAAAATCTGTTAATAATTTCCAAATTTGGCTAACTCTCTAAATTTCCAAAAATTTCGCCAGAGTTTTCTTTGTATTTAGACTTATCTACATGTCAGAGAGCCCCCGGAACACATTTCCAAGCACCATTACACAATTCCTATTATCCCTACATCTGGCATACCATTCATTACCTCAACACTTGCACATAATTTGGTCACTTTAATGAGACACATACAGTTCAACCACTTCAATATACTATACGTATTTCAATTAATCATTACTAATCTACACTATCATTAATCATTCACTTATCATATGAGTTTTTACAAAACTTTCATTTACCAAAAAGGTTTGCACATGACTCAAATAATCACAACACATACAATTTTTGCACAACTTGAGGAGTTACAATAATAAAGCAATTAGGGGAAAAATGGGGTGTCTTTGTACCAAATTTAACACAACATCAGTTTTCTTAAAGATAAGAGTTTGCACGATCACTACTAGACTTGTTCAAACAGATGGGGATATTTTTCTTCCATTTCATTTTTTGCTTTCCATGTGGCTTCCTCGACTCGTTGACTTAGCCATAATACTTTAACTGAAGTAACTTCCTTGTTTCTCAATTTACGGACTTGCCTATCAAAAATAGCAACCGGAATTTCTTCATACGATTACTCTTCACTGACCTCGATAGTCTCAACTGGCACGATGGTGGATGGATCCCTAACCACTTTCTTTAACATAGACACATGGAACACCGGGTGCACTAATGACATTTCAGAGGGAAATTCCAGCCTATAAGCCACCTGTCCTATCCTTTGAGTGATCCGATACGGCCCGACATATCTAGGACTCAACTTTCCTTTCTTCCCAAATGGCATGACTCCCTTCACAGGAGATAGCCTCAAGAACACTCAATCATCTACTTGGAATTCCAATTCTATTCGATGAATGTCTGCATAGGATTTCTGACAATTCTAAGCAGATTTCACCTCTCCTGAATGATTTTAAATTTTTCCATAGCCTGGTGCACGAGTTCTGGCCCTAACAATTATGCTTCACCCAATTCGAACCATCAAATTGGTGACCTACACCTCCTTCCATACAATGCTTCAAATGGGGCCATCTGAATGCTAGCATGAAAGCTGTTATTGTAAGAAAATTCTATAAGTGGCAAGTGATCATCCCAATTACCTTTGATATCCAAGACACAAGCCTGCAACATATCTTCAAGCATCGGAATAGTCCGCTCGGCTTGACCATGAGTCTGTGGATGGAAAGCCGTGGTGAGATTCACCTGAGTACCCAAACCTTGCTGAAAATTCTTCCAAAAATTAGCTGTGAACTGGGCCCCTCGATCTGAGATAATAGAAAGTGGAGTGCCATGAATCCTTACTATTTCCTTGATATACAACTGAGCATATTGTTCTGCAGTATCGGTGGACTTGATTGGCAAGAAGTGAGCTGATTTCATAAGTCGATCCACAATTACCCAAATCGAGTCGAACTTGCGCTGAGTCCGAGGTAACCCTACCACAAAATCCATGTTGATCATCTCCCACTTCCACATTGGTATCTCCATAAGCTGAGTTAACCCACCGGTCCTCTGATGCTCAGCTTTTACTTGCTGAAAATTCAGACATTCAGATACAAAGTCCGCCACACCCCGCTTCATATCGTTCCACCAATTAATTTCCTTGAGATCGGGATACATTTTTGTAGAACCTGGGTGCACAGAATTCCTGGAATTGTGAGCATCTGCCACTACCCTCTCCCGAAGATTACCCACATGTTGAATGCATAGCCTACCTTGACATCGCAATACATCATTATCTCCACCGAGTGAAAATGCAGAAGTCTTGTTATTCAAAACTGCCTCCTTCATCTGCGCCAATGTTGGATCAATAAACTGCTTTTCCTTGACTTCCGCTACAAGTGACAATTCTTCTCCATTGTGCACCACAACATTCCCATCGTCTGAGGTCAAAATACAAACCCCCAAACTAGCCAATTGATAAACCTCCCAAGCTAAGAGCCTCTAATCCGCTCCCAAATGAGCCAAACTACCCATAGACTTCCGACTGAGAGCGTCGGCCACCACATTCGCCTTCTCTGGATGGTACAAAATGTTCATATCATAATCTTTGAACAATTCTAACCACCGTCGCTGCCTTAAATTCAACTCCTTTTTTCTTGAAAAAATATTGGAGACTCTTGTGGTTCGAGAACACATCCACTTGGACCCCATAAAGATAATGTCACCATATTTTCAAGGCAAACACAACTGTCGCGAGCTCCAAATCATGCGTCGGGTAATTCTTCTCATGATTCTTGTGTTTCCTTGAAGCATGCGCTATAACCTTCCCATGTTGCATCAATACACACCCCCAAACCAACCATGGAGGCATCGCAATAAACCAAAAATCCTTCCATGCCTTCCAGCAAGGTTAATATCGACGCCGAGGTTAACCTTTCCGGAAAACTTTTCTCACAAGCGTCCGACCATTGGAACTTAACTGCTTTCTGCGTCAACTTAGTCAATGGGGAAAAGGTAGAGAATCCCTCTATAAACCTTCGATAATACCCTGCTAAACCCAAGAAGCTAGGGATCTCAATCGGGGTCATGGGTCTAGGTCAATCTTTCACTGCTGCAATCTTCTGGGGATCCACTTGAATCCCTTCATTGGAAACAACATGTCCCAGAAAGGTAACGGACTCCAACCAAAATTCACATTTCAAAAAATTTGCATACAACTGGTGCTGATGAAGAGTCTACAGAACTGCCCTGAGGTGATTGGCATGATCCTCCCGGCTCCGCGAATAAACAAGGATGTCATCAATGAAAACAATCATGAAGGAGTCTAGAAATGGCTTGAAGACCCGATTCATAAGATCCATGAAAGCTGCCGGTGCATTGGTAGGCCCAAAAGACATGACACAAGAATTTAAAGTGACCATGGAGAGTTCTAAAAGCGGTCTTAGGAATGTCCTGCTCTCGGATCTTCAATTGGTGATACCCGGACCGTAGCCAATTTTGGAGAAAAACCTTGCACCTTGCAATTGGTCAAACAAATCATCTATCCGAGGCAAAGGATATTTTTTCTTTATGGTGACTTTGTTAAGCTGCCGATAATCAATACACATCCAAAGCGACCCATCCTTCTTTCTGACAAAAAGAACCAAAGCACCCCACGGCGACACACTCGACCGAATGAACCCCTTTTTTAATAAATCCTTTAGCTAATCCTTCAACTCCCTTAACTCCGCTTGAGCAATTTTGTATGATGGAATAGATATTGGTTGTGTATCTAGCAATACATCAATCTCGAAATCATTCTCCCTATCTGGCGGAATCCCTAGAAGCTCATCTGGAAACACTTCAAGAAACTCATTCATGACTGGCACGGACTCGGGGACAGACACTTCTGAAGTGGTGTCCACCACTTGGACCAAATGATAGATATACCCCTTCTTAATCATTTTTGAAGCCTTAAGGTAAGAAATAAACCTTCCCTTTGGCACCACATCATTCCCCTTCCACTCAATAACCAGCTCATTAGGAAACGCGAGCCTCATGACTCTCGTCCGGTAGTCAAGTTTAGCAAAGCACGAATAAAGCTAGTCCATTCCTATAATCACACCAAAATTTACCATTCAAAGCTTGATAAGATCGTCCGTGGTAACACGACCATATACCGCGACAACACAATTCCTATAAACTCACGCGGCTGTAATAGAATCACCAACTGGAGTCGATACGGAGAACGGCTCATGAAGCTGTTCGGGTTCTATCCCAAAACTTAAAGTCAATTAGTTAACCATCGACATATTTTAGTTAATGGTGGTATAGTAGATATACCGAGTTATTGCTGCAAACCCCAAGAAATTATTACGGCAAAGGATGAACAAAAATACAGAGCTCTAAGAAATGAATGGGATGACATAAGACAAAAAGGACCCCAGATAAATAAGAGCATAACAATCAATGGCCTGAACAGAAAAGATACCTATAATAATATCTGGAGAAGCCTCTGCACTCTGGCGATCACTCAAAGCGTAAAACCGGTTGGGCCCAGCCCTACCAGGAGCTCCATCCCTAATTGCACCATGCCCTGCTAGAGCTGGAGGATGCACGAAGTATGTGGCGACTGAAGAACCAGATGATTGAGCAAATCCCCTACCCATGCCCTGACCGGGCGCACGACAGTCCCGCTGGATATAACCCCTCACTTCGCATCTATAACACACAGGGATATCCAAATAACAGGTCTCGGAATGGAACCTCCCACACTTGGGGCAAGGGGCCCCTCCCCTGCTACTATGATCTACCTCCTGGACGACCGGACTGATAGGGTTTCCTACTGTCTGAACCTGGTCTCAAGTGATTGCTCTGCTAATAAATGTACATAGATGGCAATGCATCACTGAAGACTGAGCGTATGACTGGGATGGCCCTGATGGCCCTCCCCCCTAAACTAGTCTCCCTGAGTGACCTATTGATTGGGCCCTGCTGCTACTCTCTCTTTCCGCCTTTATCTTCAACTTTCTAGCCTATGTGGCCTGAGCAATTCCCACAATCTTTCCATAATTCATATCCGAGTGTAAGGCTGTTGTAGCAACCTCATTCACCACCAAAGGACTAAGGCCCTGAATTAATCGCCAAACTCGAGCATCCATGGTCGACACTAACTGAGGAGCATACTTGGACAATCTCACAAACTCCATGTGGTACTCCCAAACACTCATACTGCCCTGCTTGAGGACCTCAAACTCAGTGGCACGGGCTGCCATTGTCTCGGCAGGAAAAGAAATTGTCCATAAATGCATCTACAAACGCATCCCATTTAGTCGGAGGACTTTCTCCCCACAGGAATCCTCTCACATCTCGAACCACGAACACGTTGCTCCCCTTAACTTGTATGAAGCCAACTCAACCCCCTCCATCTATCTAGCCTTCATCACTCGAAGGGTCTTATACATTTCATCAAGGAAATCCTGCGGACCGGCCTCTGGATCTGTGCCTGTGAACTTTGGAGAGGCCAACCATAGAAACTTGTTGACTCTCAAGCTGGCGAAATCTCCCTATCCGCTGGAGGACGCAGGGGCATCATGAGATCTCTGGGCCTGAACAAGCCACTAACTGGGTCAATATATGGATGGCTCCTCTAAGGTCCCCATCAGAAACCCCAGGACCAGAAGCTGGAACTACATCAGGATCAGGATTATCAGCGAGAGGGATGGTAGCCCCCTCTACCGCAGCAAGAACAGGAATACTTTGATCTGGAATAGATGGGCCAGGTAGATTCAAGACAGAGTAGCCATTCTCACCCACGGCATCAGGTACATGATTCATAGACACACTTGGGGTGGCCTTGGCCCCAAGGCCGAGTCTAGCTCCCTTCTTAGGTGCCCTTACTGAAAATTTCATAAAAGAGCACTAGTTAGACATAAGTACTCTCACTTTTCACTTCACCGCACGATATAGAATAGCAAATATGATGGTAATTTTCTAAATGTCCACATAGCCCCCTACTTATAAATGTGGTCGACAACACACTGATAAGAAGGGCTCTACTAGACACAACTCCGAGACATCCTAGGACCCTATTAAAGTCTAAGGCTCTAATACCAAGTTTGTCATGCCCCAAAATCGAGGGGCACGAGCGGCGCTCAACCGGGTAGCCCCAGTCATGCGGACCTGGGTGCCTTGCCTAACCCACGCGTTACCTCGTGATTTTAATACCCATTATTCAGGTGAAATAGCCGTTTATGATTAAACATATTCTGACAAAATATACATAACATACATGCTTACTTTACGTAGTCTACAAGTTATACTGCCCAAATACAAAATACATAAGTACATAACCTACATTTCTTGTCTACGGATCCTCTAGGGATATAAAAGAGTTTTACAATACTTGTCGATAACAAGGCTCCAACTATACCTTACATAAATACTGAAATAAGACTCCAGGAAAAAAAATGGCATGAGCCACGAAGGACCCCGAGAGGAAAGGGGTTCACCAATACTGCTGACGGAAAGATGGAAGAGGTGCTACTGTCGGTAGACTGGAGTGCCTGCTATAGAACCACCTACAGTCATAAAAAGAATATAGCGCCCCTGGCAAAAGGGACGTCAGTACATTTGAATTGTACTGGTATGTATGAAAAAACTTTACCCCAAGTAAAATCAATCAATACACAGACAACAAACAGTAATAGAATCAACAATCAAATGCACATGAAAGGAACAACCAAAGCCAACAAGTTTCACAATCTCTACTTTTTCCCTCTCAACATCATTTCATACTCAAGAGTTTCATACATTTTCCTTTCAATAGTGAATATGATCACATTTCCACCCTTATTTCCTCGGCCACCCTTATTACCACAACCCACACCTTATAACTTCGTGTTGCGGCGTGCAACTCGATCCCACCAGACATTCACATTTAACACAACAACAATAGTTCACAGTTCAATCACATGGCTTCAGGCCATCACGAATATCATTTTATAGCAACAATAACAATTTAAGTCACAATGATAATTGCCCACAATAAGCCAAACACGATGTTACCACAGTTGTTTTAATTGCATCAATCACGACTTCTTTCTATCATTTATTTCATAGCCCTTACCACATAAACACATTCACACACACACTTGGTTTTGTTGCCATTTATTCACACTGTCGTATTAGAACGTTAACCAACAATGTTTAAGGCAATTTAGTCACAAGAATTCATGAAGTAGGCCATCTTGCCCTAGTACCTGTGAAGAAAACAAAATTCACAAATAGTCCACATAAGTAACGCATACCAATTACTCGTACACCAAACAGGGTGACTTTACAAAGGTTAAAGTTAGCCATACATACCTGGGGCCGAAATTCCCTTTTTAACTTCTACTTTCAATTCACCAAACAGCGTAGTACCATTAGTCTATTCCACAAGTTAACACATACATATTAGAATTGAATTTCACAAATACAACCCAAACTTATTTAGGTGATCAACCGCTCTTTTTTGCAAATCTTTACTCCTACCCCATTCTTCTTACTAGATTTTAGATATTAAAGGACATGCATGTATGGTTCAACTTATATTTTTCAAGAATCAATGCATGAGAATCCCCCTTTTTGTTTAAATCTGAAAACCAATGAAAAAGATTAGGGATTTTACATGCAAGAATGAAGATGAAGATAATTACTTATAATTTTTGGGCCTAGGTGACTTTGAAAAATCAAATTGATGAAGATAAGACTTTCTCTCTCAAGAACCCTCTCTTCCTTCTCTCTAGTTTTGTTCAGAAAATGTGTTAAAATGAAGGGTTGGGGTGTTTTATTGAAGAAGGGGTCGGCTTTAAAAGTTAGAAAAATTAGAGCCCCAAGTCAAATATGCGATCTCAAAGAGGAAATGATGTCTGCAGAATGGACCGCAAAAGTGCTCCAAAAGTCTGAACATTTCTGTTTGGGTTTACGGTAGAAATGCGGTCCGCATACCAATTATACGATCGCATAATGGACCACACTTTGATCTCAATTTTGACTAGCATCCTAAATCACTTTGCGATATAAATGCGGTCCGCATACTTAATTTGCGACCATATTCTGGACCGTATAATAGCACTTTTCTTGAAAATTTTGATCCTTGATTTTTAAATGGTAGATCAGTACAAAGGGTCCGCATAATAGCACTTTTACATATTCCTAATACATACTCGGAACTTGGCACTACGAGCTACTAGGTTTTGAGTACAAGTTTTTACGGGGCTTTACAGGTTAGTGACTTGCCTAGGATCTGGGAGGAAGATGCCACTATGAAGATCGAGCTCCAGAATATGCTGGCTTTGGAGTTTAATCTATCATCATTCCTGCCCAAGGAAGGTGAGCAGGGAGCAGACACAGCACCACCAGACTTGGACCTTGACTTCTCCACTTTGATGAGTGATATTGCACATCCAACTGTCGGGGCTTCCCAGCCTCCAGGTCCCACTGCACGTATTGCGATTCCTTATGATAGGGATTCCGGGCACTCTTCAGAGTCCGAGGGTGAGGAGGCAGATGAGGAGGATTCTTGGTCCGAGGAGGATGAAGGCCCTCAAGAGAAGGGTAAGCAGATTGTTGTTCCTATAGTTGAGGATGAGGAACAAGCAGTAATTTAGGTAGCAACAGCATATTCTCTAGTAGACAAGGCCGCCCTTGTAGATGTATCGGCCACTCAGCTATCAACGGGTGAGGCTAGTAGCTCACAGGCTCCAGCTCCAGTATTAGATCAGCCAGAGATCCCTCCTCTACCAGTGGAGGTCATTCCTCAGACCGAGATCTCATCGGTCCCAGCTTTAGTATCATAGGGTGACACCACCATCACTCAGTCGGCTGCCGACTCCCATAGCTCTTAGTGCACCTCAAGGAGCCCTAAACTCTATTTCATTTTCTTATGCATTGGGGACAATGCATGCCTTTTAGTTGGGGGTGGTAGCTTTGTATATATTATTATCATATTGGCAACTGTTGAACTTATGTACTCATTTGTGTTTTGTGATTTTGTACGTATTGATGTTTGTGATTTCCTTACATAAGTTATGTTATCCTTGTGTATGTTAAAAAACAAGTAGATAGTTGTCCATTTTTAGTAATTAGTAATGAATTCCCCTTGGTTTTTCTTTGCCAGGTTCTTTTCCAAGGGTGTAATACTAGAACCTGGACTGTAGAATGAAGCATGTTGACCCATTTGGTGTACTTGTTTAGTTTCAAGCATGTATGTCTGTATATACCATATACCCTTCCGTCAATATATAAAAAAAATAGAGATACCAACTGTGTGAACTTGAGACTCGCTCTGTGAATCTATGCCTACCTAGAGTTATACATGTATATATGATGAAAGCTTTGAGTTGCCAAGTGTTGACTCAAAGGCTTCAAACTATGTAAGCCAAACAGTTCATATGCCATGAGTGTGAGTTCTTTGTGTAAATAATTCTTGTGTTTACTTCTGCCATCTAGAACTTTCCTGGTTGGTTTTTTTATGCTTATTTTAATTACATTTGGTTGGAGAAATTATCTTAGGCAGTCTTTGTGATTTTTGGAAAACCAGTTAGCCTTTCAAGCCACCCATTGTACAGATAGTATCACTAGTCACCCATTTGAGCCTTTAAACTTTCCTTTGGCTACCTCATTACAGACCTTTCCCCTTTTGTGGAATAATCACCTCTTTTGAATTCGTCCTTCCTTGTGCATTGATAATGACGCTAAAAGCATAAGTTGGGGGTGTGGTGTTAAGCCAGAAATTTGCAAGATTGTGCAATGAGCGTAGGAAAGTGTACCTCAAAATGTAAAACTACTCAAGCTCCGAAAGAAAAATTCCCAAAAAAAAGTGTGAGTATAAGAAGTGTGAGTCTTCATACATAAGGAGCCTTGTAGAGAATAAAGAGGTAGTTGAGGTAGCTAAATGGTGGAAAAGTTGAAGCTAATAAAGGCTATGTGGTTTGAAAAGAAGCAAAGAGTAACAAGAAAGTAGAATGTGATTAGTGTTCAAGGAGGGTGAGATCACTTGTACCCAATGCTTATCCGACCCTTTACTAAACCTATATTACAGGCATAAAAAGTCCTTATGAGATCTCCAACCAAGCGTTCTTAGAATAAAGCGATGAATTAAAATAAGGGCAAGCCTATGGTATGGTATGTTGTAACACTTGATACTCTTTTTGAGGGTGAGTGTATTTGTGAATTCGTCCCTTTTTGTTGTCATTGTAAATATTGTGATCTTGGGACATTATTTCTAGTGAGGGCACATGAATTGTGAGGTTGGACAAAAGTTGAGTTTTTGAGTCAAATGCAAATGCATTCAGCTGAGGGTAACATTTTGTCACATTGTTTGAGGATCAAAGTTTCACAAGTTGATTTGTTTCCTTGTATATATCAATGGTTCAGGGAAGGGTAAAATAATCGAAAATGCATGCTTGTAGTATTAACAAAAAACACCATCCATGGTCACTATTCTTTCATATCTTGTAGATGGAGTCTAGAATATTATAGAGTTGTCTTAGTTGCTTGAGGACAAGCAAGAGTTTAAGTTGGGGGTGTTGATGTGCCATAGAATTTCAGCACATTTGATACAAATTGCTTAGATTTTAGCTTGTTTTAGATGCAATTATCTTTTATACTTATGCAATTTTAGTATTTTTGCAGTATATGAGGTTTAAGGACTTAAGATCATGAAATTGAATTCAAAAAGCTACAAAAACACAAGAAAAGGGCAAAAAAGCATCGCAAATGTGGATATGCGATTGCAAATCAAACATGTGAGCCGCAAAATGCACATTGGAATCGCAAACCAGAACAGTGTTCTGGGCAAAGTCCAACGTAAGAAATACAGTCCAGTCTGCGATCGCATAACCTGTATGTAAGCCGCAGAATGGACCGAAAACTCAACATAAAAGTTGCTGGAGGTAGAAAATACGACGTGAAATGCGATTGCATTTCTACAATATGGACCGCTAACCATGAATGTGATAAAGGCCTGGAAACTAGGGTTTTAATATGTGATGGCCATGTAAATGCGGACCGCATGTCTGTTATGCGACATATATGCGGTCGCATATCTAACCGAAAAAGGTATTTTTGTCCAAATTTTGTCACGAGTTTTGACCCACTATAAATAGATTTATTGGGGTTTTGTGGGGGGCATCTTGTCTGATTTTGGATCTACAATACAAGGCTTTAATATTCCTCTCTTTTGGAAGCTTTTGGGTCAAGAATCTTGCACTTTGTAAGCTTTATTGCATTAAATATTCTCATCTTTTTGTATTCTAGTATGTGTAGTTAACTTTAAATGCTAAGGTTGTGGACCCTAAATGGGTGTAATGTTAATGGGTGTTTACCATTGAATATATACATAATGGTTGTTTGATGTTTATTTATTTCTTATTCTTCATTTATTATTGGTGGTTGCAAACATTAACAAGTGCCATTAAATTCTTACTTTGCTTGGGAAAGTGGGTTAGAATTTGATAGAAGTAAATATCAAAGACTCAAGGCGTTAAACCTTGTTTAATATAATCGCTTAGGAATAAGTGGGTTTTATTCGGCATATATTGATTGTTCTTAATTGCAACTCTTTTATATTTTGAAAAATTATAAAGAGGAAATACTACCCAACTATTGGAAAATATTGGGTAGTTATTTAGAAATCATTTGCATATCAAAAAGGACCTTCCGTTAGAAATATATCATATTAAGACCAGTAGCATTACATTTCATTGAAGGGGACACAACCTCAATTTCTTTAATCCAAATAGTTATATTATAAATCTCAACATTAGTTCTTTCTTCAAATCACAATTACACTATACTCTTGTTACAATTAACCGGATGGAATTAAGACTTAAGTCGAGTGACACACTAATTGAGTAGCTTTCACACCTATTCCCTGTGGGATTCAAACCCAACCTTGTTGGGTTATTATATTTGACATTGATCGCCTTACACTCTTTAATTAAAGTGTAATTTAAGTGTATCAACCACCACCTCTTGGCGGAGCCATGCATCTGAAATACCGCGAAGTCAACTGCATTAGAGTCCACAATACCCATGTTGTGTAGCACCTCGTGGCAATACCCTATAAAATCTTGTGGGTCCTAAGAAGGTATGCCATTAAAGCGAATAGGAAATAATTTAGTGAACTTTTCCAACCTCTTCAGCCCCTAGGACCACATAGCGAACCTTCCCATGGCCTGAGTAGCAATGATGGACTGAACTACTCTAACTACTGGGACCACCGATGTCAGTATCCATTAGCCATCTGCTCTTGTGTGTTAGTGGCGGGAGTCTGGGATCCTCCCCAGTCTGAGAGACAACTGGTGCCATAGAATATACTCCGGCCTGGACCACACTCTCCATAAGGCCACCATGGTGAACTAGAGAATCTTTAAGCACGAGAGTGGCTATGAACCCCTCTAGGACCTAAGCCGGTCCAACTGGTGCACTCTGAATAGGGATCTCCACCCCATGCTTGATTTGAGTTTCTGCAATAGGTGCTTTTATGTGATATGCTCAAATAACACTTTAATTAAATAGTGTAAGGCGGTCAGAGTCAAATATAGTAACCCAACAAGGTTGGGGTAGAATCCCACATGGAATAGGTTACTTAAGTAGTGTGCTACTTCACTTAGGTTGTAATTCTATTCTGTTAATTATAACAAGAAAATGATATGATTTTGAATTAAAGAGATAACTAATTGTAACTTTGAGAATGTAAATAATTTGATTAAGGAAACCATGGTTGTGTACCCGTAAATGGAATGTAATGCTATCGGTGTTAATATGATATATTTCTAATGGAAGGTCATTTGGTAGAAGCAGTTGTTGGATTATCTCGTAGAGCAACTTGTTCGATCACATGCATTTCTCCAGCGATTTTGTGGTAATGTTTGACACGTTGTCCATTTACCTTGAAGGTTCGAGTCCCATCTTCTTACTCAAGTTCAATAACGCAATAGGGAGATACCCACACAACCTTGAATGGTATCCAGACCATTTGGATTTGCGTTTGCCCAGAAATAACTTGAGTCTTGAGTTAAAAATTAAGACCAAGTCACCCGAATTAAACTCCCGTTTCAAGATCTTCTTGTCGTGGACAAACTTCATCCGTTATTTGTACATGGCCGCACTCTCATAAGCATGAAGAAGGATTTCTTCCATCTCATTGAGTTGTGTCCTCCTTAGGTTAGCAGCCTCAGCCCAATCAAGATTTATCTTCTTTAAAGCCCACATAGCTTTATGCTCAAGTTTTACTAGCAAGTGACAAGCTTTTCCAAAAATCAACCTGTAAAGTGAAGTGCCAATGGGGGTCTTGAATTCTGTGCGATAGGCCCGTAATGCATCATCTAGCTTCCTTGACCAGTCGGTCCTATTTGCATTAACATTTTTCGCTAGAATATTCTTAATTTCTCTGTTTGAAACTTCCACTTGACCACTTGATTGAGGATGATAAGGTGTGTTCACCTTGTGCTTTACACCATATTTTTCAAGTACCCAGTAAAAGCCTTGTTACAGAAATGAGACCCACCATCACTCAGGATGGCCCTTGGAGTGCCAAACCGTGTGAATATGTTTTTCTTAAAAAATGCAGTCACATTCCTTACTTCGTTGTTTGGTAAGGAAATTCCTTCAACCCATTTAGAGACATAGTCCACAGCTACCAAAATGTAGGTCATGCCATAGAGCTCATGAAGGGGCCCATAAAGTCTATTCCCCACATATCAAAGATACCTCGAGTACAAAGTTCATTGGCATCTCAAGTCTCTTAGATATTTACCCTTGCCTTTGACCTTGTTCACGTGCCTTGACTATTTGGTTTTTATCTTGGTAGAGTGTTTGCCAATAATAGCTTCATTCAAGCACTTTTTCCGCAGTCCGATTTCCTCCATGATGACCCCCAACCGGCGAGTCATGGCATGCCTTGAGAATTGGCATCACCTCATCTTCTGGAACACATCGCCTAATTATGTTGTCGACACAATTACGGAACAATAAAGGTTCTTCCCAATAGTAATGCCAACACTCCCACAAATTTTTTTTCTTTTGATAAGCTTCCAAACCTTCGGGAACAAGGTCACTAATCAAGAAGTTAGCGATGTCGGCGTACCAAGGAGAAAAAGTGTTGGATAATGCCAACATGTGTTCATCTAGGAATCATCATTGATTTTTCATCCCTTTTCGATATTTGACTTCGAAGTCAAATTCTTGCAACAACAGGACCCACCGAATTAACCTAGGCTTTGCATCCTTCTCTGCCATAAGATAGCGAAGAGCAGCATGGTCTATGTACATTATCACCTTGGATCCCAACAAATAAGCCCGGTCTCAAAGGCATAGACACTGGCAAGAAGTTCTTGCTCAGTCACCGTATAGTTCATTTGCGTGCCATTGAGTGTCTTGCGTGTATCATATACCTGGTAGAGAACCTTTTTATGACGTTGGCCAAGCATTGCCCCAATAGATACAAAACTGGTGTCACACATGAGTTCAAATAGAACAGACCAATCAGGTATGACAATAATAGGTGTCGGGGTGAGCTTTTGTTTCAATTCCTCAAAGGCTTAGAGGAACTTCTTGTCAAATACAAATTTTGCATCTTTTTCAAGGAGTTTGCACATGATAATTGCAATTTTGGAAAAATCCTTGATGAAACGCCTATAGAATCCGGCATGAAGAAACTTCGGACACCTTTAACTGAAGTTGGTGGAGGAAGCTTAGAAATGATCTCGATCATTTCCCGGTCAATTTCTATGACATGTTTGGAAATATTTTGGCCCAAAACAATACCCTCATCCACCATGAAGTGGCATTTCTCCCAATTTAGCACAAGGTTCGTTTCTTCACATCTCTTAAGCATTTGTCTAAGGTTGTCTAGACAATGCCCAAAAGAATCACCCATGGTTGAGAAATCGTCCATGAATACCTCTAAGAAATCCTCTACCATATCGGAGAATATTGACATCATACACCTTTGGAAAATGGCCGGAGCGTTGCATAGCTAAATGGCATCTAGCTAAAGGCAAATGTCTCATATGGACAAGTGAATGTTGTCTTTTCCTGATCTTCCAGTGCAATATTGATTTAATTATAGCCAGAGTATCCATCCAAGAAGCAATAGAATGACCTTCCCACTAGCAGATCAAGCATTTGATCAATAACAGGCATAGTTAAATGGTCCTTGCACGTAGCACTTTTAGCTTCGGGTAATCCATACACACCCTCCATCTGGTCACCGTTCTTGTTAGGATGAGCTCATTTTTGTCATTTTCAATCACTTTCATGCCTCTTTTTTTTGGCACACATTGTACCGAGCTCACCCAAGAACTATCGGCAATGGAGTAGACTACCTAGGCATCCAAGCACTTGATGATTTCATTCTTTACCACTTTTTGCATAGAAGGGTTTAACCTTCGTTCATGCTCCACACTTGGTTTAATCTCATTCTGCAATTGGATTTTGTGTTCGCAAATTCCGGGGGGAATCCCTCGGATGTCCGCAATTGTACATCCAATAGCCTTCTTATGCTCCTTCAATACATTCAACAGTATCTCTACATGCACATCATTCAACAAAGAAGAAACAATTACCGGTAGAGTGTCATTTGGGCCAAGAAATTTATACCTCAAGTTCGGTGGAAGTGGTTTGAGCTCTAGTTGCAGTGGCTCAATAATTGAAGGCTTTGCGGGAGGAGTAGCTCTATTCTCCAAGTCGAGAGAGAGCTTCTTTGGAGCACCCATTCCCTTCCAATGCATTGACAGATTCCATATACCCCTCCATATCTTCACCGTCGAAGTTTACCAAAATAGCCTCCAACGCCTCACCGAGGCATTGTTCTTCCATCATCATTTCAACCGCATCTTCCACTTCATCAGCAACATTGATCACTAAGATGCTCTCATATTCATGTTGTAGTTTCATACCCTTGCTTCCTTGGAATGTAACCTCTTCATATTTCACACGGAATTTGATCTAATTTCGTTCCAAATCCATTAGTGATCTTCCTGTGGCAAGGAATGGTCTCCCTAAGATGATAGGGATCTCTTTGTCAACTGCACAATCAAGGATTACAAAATCGGAGGGTAAATGGATCTTTCCCACTTTCACAAGCACATCATTGACAATTCTCACCGGTCTTTTTATGGAAAGATTGGCCATTTGCAATCTCATACTTGTGGGCCTTGGCATGCCTAAGCTTGCTTGCTTGTAAATGGCAGGGGGCATTAAATTGATGTTAGCCCCAATATCACAAAGGGCTCTTGAAAATTCATGCGCCCCAATAGTGCATAGAATAGTGAAAGGCCCTAGGTCTTCTTTCTTTTGAACAGTGGTTGTTGCAATGATGGAACTAACCCGGTGAGTCATATTCACTACTTCATTCTTGGTGGTTCTCTACTTGGTGATTATGTCTTTCAAATATTTAGCAAAACCCGGCATCTCTTGAAATGCTTCCACGAATGGAATGTTTACCGATAACTGCTTGAGAATGTCATAGAACTTTTCGACTTTGCTATCACCAACCTTCCTTGCAAGTCTTTGAGTAAAATGAGAAGGAGGTCTAGGAATAGGTGGTACAGCTTTTGGTGTCTCTTTTACCTTTTCCTTTACATCTTCCCAATACACTTCTTGAACTTTCAACTCTTCCGGAACCTTTTCAACTTCAAAACACTTGGCTCTTCAACCTCAACCTCTTGTTCGGACTCTTCTACTTCAACCACTTGTTCACTCTCTCATTGTAATACCTTCCCACTCTGAGTAGTAATTGCCATGATATGAGAAGTTGCACCACTACCACTACCCTTTGGGTTCGCAATTGTGTCACTTGGAAGTGTTCCTTTTTGCTTTGGATTTTTTTTCCTAGAGAGATCTCTCATTTGCATCTCCAATTTTTGAATGGATGCGGTATGAGAACAAAAAATCTCGGTCATATTCCTCATAGAACTGTCGAACCTTTCTTTATTTTGCAATACCCGTTCAAGCATGCTTTCCAACTTGGAATCACTTGAGGACCCTTGATTTGAATATTGACCCTTTGGTGGAACATAAGGGTTTGAACTCCAATTGAGAAGTTGTTGTTGTTGTTATTCAAATTTCCTTGATTTGAGCTACCTTGGTCATTTTTCCACTGTTGGTTGCCTTGCCCTTGCGGGTTAGGCCTCCATTGATTTTGTTTCCCTTGACCTTGGTATTGTTTTTTTTGATATTCTCCTTGAGAGTTGCTGACATAGTTTGTTTCCTCAAAGTCTTCATTTGATATGGGTTGAACATCCTCCACCACATTTACCTTTTTCGTTTGGCTTTCATTGAACATCTTTGTCAACATATTGACATTGGTAGCAAGCCCTGCGATTACATGATCTCTATCTTGATTCTCCTTAATCATGTTGGTCTAGGAGGGAGAACCATATGCAATTCCACCTGTGGTATCCTCTGAGTGCCAAGCTTGATTATGTTATGCCATTTTGTCAATGATTTGAGTGATCCTTGTGAATGACTTGTCCATAAACAATTCATCATCTGTATTATTGGCGATAGATTGGTCCATAGCATCTAAATCCATTTAGAATTTATCCAACAAGATAGAATCCAGAAAACTATGATTGGGCGACCTCACCAAGTATAACTTGAATCGATCCCGTGCCTCATGTATATGTTCTCCTGGTAGTTGCTTGAAAAAGAAAATTTTATCCCGGAGCTTAGATTTCTTGCTTTGGTGAAACCATTTAGCTAAGAATGCTCGGACAAGTTGAGGCCAAGAATGAATGGAATTTGGTGGCATATTTTGAAGTCATTTCCTTGCGTCCCCAGCTAGTGAGTACTTGAACACTCTCAACCTTAGGGAATTATCTGAGATGTTGTTATGCTTGTGAATCGAAAACACACCCAAGAAGTTTCTAAGATATTGTGTCGGATTATCATCAGTGGAATTCCTGAAAAACCCCTCCGCTTTGAGCATTAGGGTCAAACCATGTTCCACTTTGAAAGTTGCAGCACCAACTATCGGGGGTACAGTAGAATTTGTATCCTCAATGTACTCATCTATGTCCGCAAAAGTGTTTTCTTCCATTTCTTCTTCATATTCGTCCATGTTTTCCTATCAACACCAAGCAAAACAAGCAAAGTTTGATGGAATAGAAGAATACGTAAAGTAAAGCACACAATAATTAGTAATTTCAAAACCGTATTCCCCGGCAACGGCACCAAAATTTGATACGCTCAAATTACACTTTAATTAAATAGTGTAAGGCGGTCAGAGTCAAATATAGTAACCTAACAAGGTTGGGGTCGAATCCCACAGGGAATAGGCGTGAAAAGGTTACTTAAGTAGTGTGCTACTTGACTTAGGTCGTAATTCTATTCCGTTACTTGTAACAAGTATGAATGTGAATTGAAGAGATAACTAATTGTAACTTTGAGAATGTAAATAATTTGATTAATAAAACCAAGGTTGTGTCCCCGTAAATCGAATGTAATGCTATCGTTGTTAATATGATATATTTCTAATGGAAGGTCCTTTGATATGCAAATGATTTCTGAATGACTACGCAATACTTTTCAATAGTTGAGTAGTATTTTCCCTTTATGATTTTTCCAAATATAAAAGAGTTGTAAATTAAGAACAACCAATTTACCAATTTATGCCAAGTAGAACCCACCTATTCCTAAGTGATTATATTAAACAAGAGTTAACATCTTGAGTTCTTGATATTCAATTCTACCAAACCCTAACTCACTTTTCCAAGTAAAGAAAGAGTAAAATGGAATAGATTAATGTTTGCAACTATCAACCATAAATAAAGAGCAAGAATTGAATAAATATTAACCAACCATTATATATATATATATATATATATATATATATATATATATATATATATATATATATATATATATATATATATATATATATATACTCACTAATATTACACCCATCTAGGGTCCACAACCTTAGCATTTAAAACTAGCTACTCATACTAAAATACATGAAAAAAGCATTTAATAAAGACATAAAGCTTACAAAAGTCCAAGATTCCTTCTTCACAAAGCTCCAAATAAAAGAAGTATTCAATGCTTTTTAAGTAGGACCTTGTTTCAGACTTGAATATCCTACAAAAATATTAGCTATTCTCTTTATAGCGGACCAAAAATTATAGTCAAAATCGGACAAAAAATACCCCTTCAGGCAGCTTATGCGATCACATACTGGTCGCATACCAGTTTTGCAGACCGCATATTGAACATTCCATCGCATCCTTGCTGATTTCCAGATCTAGCTTCCATCGTATAATAGTTACGCATACCGCATACATGTTATGTGATCGCATATCATGTTGAGGTCTGTCCTCCTCTTGAGTTATGCGACTATTATGTGGCTCGTATAGGTGTTATGGGACCGCATAATGGACTGCATATTTGCTTCTTCAGTTGATTCAAAAAACTGTCTCTGTTTGCGATCAGCAGGATAATTATGTGATTTGCATTTGATTTATGCAATCGCATACTTGCAACATAGCCGTCTTTTTGTGACTTTATGTCTTCTTTTCTATATTTTCAGGTATTCAAGATCATGCACTACAAAATAACCAAACTTGATCAGAATTAACTATAAATACGTTGAAAGACAAATTAAAATCTAAGTAAATGGTATCAATTGTGCCGAAATTCCACGGCACATCACTGCTCGTGCTCTAGGGGGAGGTTTTCCTCTGCCTCGGCCCTGCCTCAGGCCCGACCCCTACCCCTGGTAGTGGTTGCAACCTAGGGCTTAGATACATGATCCACTATAGATGCTATGTGTGTCATCACTATCTGTGAGAGAACAAGAATAAATAATTCAAATTTCTTTGATAGAATAAAGTTGCAAACAAAATAAGAAAGAAGCAAAAATTTTCCTAAAAACTTATTGCCTCTAGAAGATAAGTATAAACATCTTCGTACCAATTCTCCAGACTCTACTAAGCTTTGCCATGACTCGTGAGACCTAGGCAACCCCTAGTGCTCTGATACCAACTTGTCCCGGACCGAAATCTCCACCATGGGGCTGTGATGTCATCGAACGTCCACTTTATAGGCAAGCCAATATTAGTACACAATTGATCATTTTAAAACCAAATTTTAAAAAACTTAATAAGAAATAAAGCTGTAAAGTTTCAAATAGATAAAATAACTCCCAACACTGACTAGTCTAATCCCGAAATGTGATGTCACAAGTACATGAGCATACTGGAAGTGCTACAACCAAATGTCTGAATAAAAATGTGACTATTTGAAATAAAATAAACAGTAAAACTAGATAAGGAATAGGACTTTAAAGGTTGCTATCTATATCTCAAGTCTCCGTGAAAAGCTAATCTGAACAAGCCTCCATTAGCTGTTGTTGTATACAACTAGAACCATATATTCTATAAGTACCGAGCCTAACCTCGACGAAGTAGTGATGAGCCTATAACAAGGCACTCACTATAAACATGTGCAAATGTAAATGAAATAATACCAAAAATAGAGAAAATCAAGAATTTAACATAGAACCGGAATTGAAACATATGACAGAGGGCCTAGAATAACGCCAATGATCCACTCCTCAATTCAACACGGAAACAGTAACAACAGTTAAACACAGTAAAATATATCTTCTTCGTTGCAGCGTGTAACCCGATCTACAATTATATATAAATTACAAGTCTTCTCTGTTGTGGCGCATAATTCGATCCATAATTATATATATAAATACCGTTGCGGCATGCAATCCGATCCAAATACTAATAGTAATATATGTTGTGGTATGCAATCCGATCTCACACATTAATATCAATAATTGTTGCGGCGTGCAACCTGATCCCACATAATAATAATATAAATGAACATCTACAACCAACTATGGCGTAATTTAAATAAATAACACAATAAAAGAATTACATAATTAAAGATATAAAGCGGATAAAAGTAGCTATATAATAACACACAAGATAAAAAGAAAGTAAAGACAATTAATAAATAAAGACACGAATATATGAAAATAATTAGCAATTTAGGCAAGCAACGGATAAAGGCAAGAATTTAACAAGTAAAGGCAAGCAGCAATTAAAGCATTTAACAAGTAAAAATAGGTATTAGATAAAGACATGAAATAATTGCAGACAACAAATAAATACCCCAACCCGTATGTTTAACCCATGACTACGCATATAAACTCGTCATCTTGCATATACGCCGTCCCCACACATAAATCAATTAGCAAATAATTCAATAAAGTCTTAATTTTCTCAAGTCAAGGTTAACCACGACACTTACCTCTTCCTATAACCAAATCAACGTTCAACCACGGCTTTTCCTTTAGAATTAACCTCCAAACCAGTCAAATCTAGCCAAATATAGTTCAAATAATTCAAAATAAGATTTAGAAAATACACACGAGTGAAAAAGATTCGATCTTTAATGAATTAGAAAAAGTTAACAAAAGTCAACCTCGAGCCCGCTTGATCAAAATCTAAGATTCGGATAAAAATCCGATTCCCCATTTACCTCCAAGCTCTGTTATGTGATTTATTTTGAAAGTCGATCTCAATTTGAGGTCTAAATCCCAATTTCGCAAAATTCTTAATTACTACCCAAAACTCCCTAATTTCTGCTATGAAATTTATAGATTAATGGGTGATTATGAAAATACAAAAATAATTAGTTAAAAATCGCTAATCAATGAAGTAGGGATGAAAATAACATTAGAATCTTTTCTAGTCCGAGCTGTAGCTTTTAAAAATGGTGAAGAAAGACCAATTCATGACTTTCAGCTTTTAAATAGCTGGCGGTTACGTGTTCTCCGCGTTCGTGAATCACCTGAACCGTTATATCTTTACTTGAACCTAAATAATGTCTAGCTTTAGTTGAACCAAACGCTATTTGCGCTAATAACAATGTTTGACTACTACATTTCTTTTCTCATAGATTGTACGGTTATACATTTTGCGAAAATTTATGTATTATTTTATGCTTAAATAGCAAGTAAAATAAGAATACAAATATTAGTAATATACATTGGAACAACTAAAATGACAAACTAACATCCTAATATGGCAAACAAACTTTTACTTTGCTTAAATAGTCCCTGCATCTAGATTTCTTGTCTATAAACAAAACAACATTAGTGACGATTAAGACAGACAACTACATATAGAGTAGACTAATATAATACAAGTGCATATTTAAATTATCACAGTTCAGTTATTATCCGTCAATCATTCTATCTCATTTGCATGTTGGCTATTTAATTAATCATTCTAGCACATGTGCATATTCGTTATTCAAAATTCAACTTGATCTTATTATATTTCGGCAAATTGCAATTTTAACATATTTAAAGATCGTGTTAGATGGGCTTATGTTAAGTTGTCAACTATTAATTCTTTTGTTTATAGCAACACTTTAAGGGATCTATGTTGACCAGATGGACGTTTTAAGTGCTTTGTGACCATTACAAATTTTTTATTTTTTTTATTTTATGATCCTATATATATATATATATATATATATATATATATATATATATATATATATATATATATATATATATATATGTTT